>CM070874.1:79720041-79962541 GCA_036365515.1 Torymus aiolomorphi | reverse complement strand
TGTGTGTGTGTGTGTGTGTGTGTGTGTGTGTGTGTGTGTGTGTGTAATCTTATTTTTCATTCATATTCTTCATTACTTTTGCACAAAAGTTTTATTTTTAGAGATATTATAATTAAAAACATAATTTAAATCACATGTAAGAAAAATATAAATTTGAATACGTTATGTAAGGTCTCTCTTATATAAGTTCTATAAATCAAACAAAAATGTAAACTACTGAATAATGTGCATCTGCAGTATAAATACTGTGCGTCGAATTAGATCGAGCGAGTAATCTTTGATAAATATTTGCCCCTCGAAATGCTATTTAATTACGAATCAGCTTATAGTTCAGCGCTTCACGCTAGGGTCAATCTACATTGAAAGAAGAAGAAGAAGAAGAAAGATTACCGTTTCGCGGTAATCGCACATCTGGGTTTGCGTTTGTTCGGTGCTCATTAAATCAACATTTTTTCCGACCCTCCCCGCGCTTAGTTAATTACAAGAAAAAGAGAATCAGTGCGCGTGGCGCTGTCTTTCAGGGAAGAAGAGGATTGGTGGTAAACATCCAGGAGTTAAATCAATCTAAATACAAATATAGTATTATGTATATATAATCTTTATTTCTGCCTTTTGACCCAGAAATGGAGTTAGTTTACATATAATAGACTTAATTACTGTATTCACTCATACCATTCGCACTTTCACACCTTTCTATTAACATACTTTGTACTTCATTCCTTATGCGCTATAATTATTACTCTCCTTAAATCACACATGGATATTTCGTATAACTATACATCACATATACTATATTTTACAGAGCTATTTCACCTACAATTACAATATAATATCACGATATAACTATATAATTACTAAAAAAAATTAATAATTTTTCAAAATTATTATGAGTTATAGTATTATACAATATTTTGCATGGAATTTCGCCGATTTTTATATTTTTGCCTTTTTATAAACGATTTTTTAAAGATTTTTACAAACATTTTTACAAACGCATTATACAACAAATATAGTAATATATATATACATTTATTTATTACTACGTTAATACACATTAAAACAACGGAATATTACAATGAGAACTTACTTTTTTCAACATAACTTACAACGAGAATAATTACACTTATAGAAAATTTGCATAATATTTATATACATAAATTGAGTTTACATTTTTTGTTTATACCTACATGTAAATGGAAGTCTTCTGACAGTGTATTTTCATAAATATATCCATTTCAACAACAAAATGTCATCATAAGCACAGTTCATTTGTTTTCAATAGATCTTATACACTACGTTCATCGTCAACCCCCAGGGCGTAGCGTCTCCTGGGATCGTAGCTGACGGCGGTGATCCGCGTGTTCAGGACGACGGTACGCGGTGTGGGTCCACCGCCACGACGACCGAACACCATCCGCAGCGCAAGGTTCTTATTCGCGGTGAGCGCCGGTGACTTCGAGTCAGAATCCGAGCTGGAGCAGGTCGGATTGGACGGTGCGCGAGTGGCGCGGGTTTTCGTCGGCTTATCTTCGCATTTGATGATGGGAAGTAACGCGTCGGGCTCTGATTTGATGATTGGCTTTTTCTCGTGCTTCGGTATGTGGCTTATCATTGGCTTTCTGTCCTTCCCTTGGCTTTTTTACTTCTCGATCTTTAGACTTGGATTCTCGGGCGAGGGATTTCGCTCGCATTTGACAGTCACCTCTTCATCCTCCGTGCCTGTATAGATCACCGCGCGTGACTTCGGCTTTGATTTCAATTTTTTTTTCTCGATTCTTTTGGCACTCTCAAGCTTTTATCTGTACCACATACCGATTTCTTTTCTCCTTCTTCGCTCACTAAGTCTTTTGAGTCGGCATTTCTATCAGAATCCGACTCATGTTTCAACTGCAACTTGATATATTTCTCTGGTTGTTTGAGATTCTTGTCCTTAATCGGCGAAGCTTTTCTCTTGGTCTCGACTGCAGCGGTTATCTGGCTTCTCGGTCTCGATTTCGGTTTCACTCGCTTAGGCCTTTCTACTCTTACATCATAATCAGAATCGGAGTCATCGTCGAACAGTATTATAATTTTATTATTTAACCTTTTCCTGAACTTCTTCGGCCTATCCGAGCTTGCGCGCGATACTTTCGGTTTCTCTGATATCAGTACAACTTTTTCTATTTTTTTCTCACTTTCCAATTCCGAGCTCGGTATTCTCAAGTGCTTTCTTTCATCAGCCTCCTTCATTAATTGTTTCTTTGTATTCTTTGCGTTCGCATCGGACTCCCTCTTCGACTCAACACTCAATTTCTTTGGCCACTTTTCACTAGACACGTCTTTTACTTCTTCTTTGATAACTTTTTCCACCGCAGCTACCTCAGAGCCCACTTTTCTCGGACTTTCAACTTTAACAACATTTTTCTGCGATTCTGGCTCTAACTTCAATTGTTCGGGACTCTTCGCTTTCAAACTCACGGCTTCAGAGCCAGCTTTCTTTGCACTCACGACACCAGCCGTTTCCTCCTCCTCCGAGTCTGAACTTGTCGATGAACTTTCCGAATCCGATACTGAACTAGAGCTGGAGCTTGAACTAGAGCTGGAGCTCGAAGACGAGCTGGAACTAGAACCCGAGCTGGAGCTCGAAGACGAGCTGGAACTCGAAGACGAGCTGGAGCTCGAAGACGAGCTGGAACTCGAAGACGAGCTGGAGCTAGAACCCAAGCTGCAGCTCGAAGACAAGCTCACCGTCGATTTTTGCCGCTCGGCCGCTTGTTTACACACGCTCAACTTATTCTTCGCTTCCTGCTCATCGTCCGAGATTTCGGAATCAGACAGTTTTAGCTCGACGCTGTCCAGCCATACCTGTTGCACTCGCGCGCCTACAGCTTCCGCGTCCTTCGGCTTCTCTTCCTCCGAGTCGTTAAGTCTCTCGCTTGGAAAAATACCGCTATTAGCGGCTCTAAGAATGGGCAGCTCGGGCACAGCCGGCGTAGGTACACCCGGTGTAGGCACAGCTGGTGTATCTTTGTTCTCGTCCTCCGATTCCGAGCTGCTCGAGCTGTCCGTGTCGGAACTAGAGCTGCTTCCATCTGAGCTCGAGCTGCTCCCGTCGGAGCTGGAGCTGCTCCCGTCAGAGCTCGAGCTGCTCCCGTCGGAGCTCGAGCTGCTCCCGTCGGAGCTGGAGCTGCTCCCGTCAGAGCTCGAGCTGCTCCCGTCGGAGCTCGAGTTGCTTGACCCTGATGACGATGAGGACGCTGTGTCGCTAATCACCGACAGCGTCTCCACGGGAAATTTTTCGATGAGCGGCGGCACGGGCTCGAGCACTTTCCGCAATATCATATCGAGCTCGTCGTCCAGTGTCGGGTGTCGTCGGGAACTCGTGATCCTGACGGCATTGTCTCGCCTCTCGGGCGTCTGGCGGTGGAGCGGCGTGGAACATTGCGGGATCCTTGGCAGTGCGGAGATGGCGTTCGCCGCATTGAAGAAGCGGTCTTTGTCCGGTCGTGGCCTATTGTTGTTCTCGAGGGCGGCGCGCGCGATCTCCGAGTAGCCGCTACTGTTGTGTCGGTAGTAATTGCTGGGCGGCGAGATGCCGACTCCGTTCGCACTGGCGGCCAGCTGATGTGATGGTGGCGACTTGTAGACCTTCGGCGGCGTCGGTCGCAGCGGCCGCGTCGGCTGTCGCCCTATCGGAGTCATAGTGTAGTTATTGTTATTATTGTTGTTGTTATTGTTGTTGTTGTTGATGTGGTTCTTGCTTCGATTTTGGTGATTCTTCCTCTCATTCTGATGGAGTCGTCTGCCGTCTGCGTCCATAATGCAACCGGCTCGATCGCCTGCTGGGAAAAGCGTTGGTTTATTCGGCGTACGCTTCTACCGTGCGCGTGTGGGGGCAGTGTATACTGTACTGTCGCTGGCAATGTTTGCCCCAAAAGATTGTGGACATCCCCACCCTCGGGCCCTCTTCCACTTCTCTTCTGTATAGGGAGAGGGAGGAAGCTTCCCTCTCTTGAATTTTGTTTCGGTCGTGCTCACAACGGACCCCCGCCGGGAGTACGTCGCTCTATTGGCTGTTTCTCCGCCCATAGACGGATTGGCGTTAATGTTGTACTATATGTAAGCAAATTTCAGGTATATGTATGTTCAACACTTTCTCCGATTAACGTAAGCCAGATTCTAGCAAAATCGATAGTTTGTATAGGTAAAGCCTGCCTCACTAGTCTAGAGCGATGAATGCTGTGCGCGCAAACATCAGCCTCAAAAACCAACTGCTACTGATGTACAATGAGATAACATGCCGAGTGTTTGGCGTTTGACTCATTAGGATCGTGCTACTCTGTAATTGTTGCCGAGTTATCCTCAGCGATTTTACGAGTCAATAGATTAGCCACGACAATGTGCTACCGATCGATCGGTTACGACGCTTCTGTCGCGCCGATTACGCAACGAAAGTGGTGTTAAAACATTTTATACCACTCTAACCTCAAAATCACAACTTTGGTATGATTTTTCGGCGCTCGTGGTATAAATACCGTTCGAAACGAGTGCGGAAGTTGATTATTTAGCTCATGTGACTTTTCGCACTCGCTTCGCTTGTGCGAAAAACGTCACATGAAGTAAATCACCACCTTCCGCACCAGTGTCGAAATTTACTATTGTGTATTGTGTGTTCTGTGTGTAAGAGTGTGTACATGTATTTATGTGCGTATGTGTGTGTGTCTGTGTCTGTGTGTGAGTATGCGTGAGTGTCTGTTATGTGTGTGAATGTGTATATAATTATGTGTATATGTGTGTGCGTGCGTGCGTGTATGCGTGCGTGCGTGCGTGCGTGCGTGTGTGTGTTGTGTTTTTAATAGATTTCGGGATCTATTGAATCGATTTTGATCGTTTCATACTTATTCCATTCGTTTTTGGATACTTATTTTGTAAAATAAACAAGCAACCCTGCTAAAAAAATCATATGACAATGACTTGATGAATCACGCCAAAAAGTCAATTGATTTTCATATGATTGTCGTATGATTGTCATATGATTGTCATATGATTGTTATATGATTGTCATATGATTGTCATACGATTGTCATATGATTGTCATATGATTCTCATGTCCCCAATTTATTAAATATATATTCAAATAATTTTGTATAATTAGTCAATAGCATATTAGGAAAATAAGATTAATAGAAATGATTTATTTAAATCTACTGTAATACAGAATTCAGGAGCGGCCGGTCTTAAATACCAAGGTAAAGAATTTAACGGAAACAAATGCCATAAAAGTCTTAAAGGTTAAAGGAAATATCCAAAGCAGACAGGTAAAAGCAGGAATAGGTCAAGTCATCATAAAGCACATCCAATAAAACGAAGTTTTTATACATTAAATACCATGGGGAAGTTGTTTAAAAAAAAAACAACAAAAAAGACTTTTATGTGTATCTACCCTCTTCATTATCCTTTTCCTTTCTGACGTTTCTCATGTCAAAAACCGTGAGCCTTCTTTCTTTTTCCGTATGCACCGTTGTTTTTTTAAACACCCTTCCCCACGGTATTCAATATATAAAAATTTTGTTTTGTTGGATGTGCTTTATGATGACTTGACCTATTCCTGCTTTTACCTATCTGTTTTGGATATTTCCTTTAACCTTTAAGCCTTTTATACCACTCTAACCTCAAAATCACAACTTTGATATGATTTTTCGGCGCTCGTGGTATAAAATACCGTTCGAAACTAGTGCGTAAGTCGATTATTTAGGTGGTGTGACTTTTACGCACTCGCTTCGCTCGTGCAAAAAGTCACACCAGCTAAATAATCGACTTTCCCACCCATGTCGAAATGTACTATTATGGCATTTGTTTCCATTAAATTCTTTTCCTTGGTATTTAAGACCGTCCGCTCCTGAATCCTGTATTACAGTAGATTTAAATAAATCATTTGCATTGATTTTATTTACCTAATCTTCTATTGACTAATTATACAAAATAATTTGAATATATATTTAATAAATTGGGGACATGAGAGTCACATGAGAATCATATGATATTCATATGACAATCATATGACAATCATATGACAATCATATGACAATCATATGACAATCAATTGACTTTTTGTCGTGATTCATCAAGTGATTGTCATATGATTTTTTTTAACAGGGAAGAACTGAAAGGTCTACCCCAAATAGCCTGTGTAGCATTCCAAATCTAAATACACTTACCCACCCGGACATTTTCAACATAAGCTATACAATAAAAATATTTCATTACTATATCCATGTTTATTTTTTAGACTTAACAAATCACGTTTCACGAATAACTAAGGAAAGTACCCGAACTGTCAAATTCAAAAAAATTCCAAACCCATATTAAAAAGTAGACCTCCATGCGAGATTCACGAAACCATTTTTTTTATCGACTGAGAAGCGCTTTATAAGGGTTAAAATCACCCCTAAAGTTTACCCCCAAGAAACGTTTTTTTGATATATCTCGGCTTCACTTAACTTTTTTTAACGAAACAAAATGGAAAGAGTTTCTTATTAAAAAGTCAAGAAATCCGTGGTAGTATGAACATTAAGGGTTGCATCCCTTATTTTTTAGAGGATGAAATTGTGTTTTTTAAAGAATAATTTTTGTTGTGAGAATTCATAAAATAATTAAAAATAGGTCAAAACATTATTTTTGCCAACTACAATAAATAACAGTTGGTGTTTTTGGGCATTCTTCACGAAACAACCCCTTAAGAGGTGGTAAATCACCCCTAACACAAATGAATTAGGTATATTTTTTTGGCAATTATTTTTTTCCTTAAAATGGGTTCTTGAAGTCGTTAATCGGAATCCACAGTTAGATCCACAATAAAAATTTGAAAATAGTGAATTCAATATGGCGAAAAATTTTTTAGAAAATTTTAAATTCCACGAAAAATAGTATGTAGACCCCCTAGCGGAAATTATATTATGTAAATAAGTGTATAATAATGTAACAATGTTTTGTTATGTTATTCTATTATTTATTATTTTTTTATCATACACTTGTTTATCGTACGATAAACAAGTGTATGGTAATGTAGTTGTTTGTAAAAAAATGTAAGAAAACGTAACAAATTGTACTTTTCTACTGGATTTCGGACGCTTTTACATTTTACCACAGTTTATACCATTTTCTAATAATTTCTTACTTTTTCTTACATTTGTCTACGTTTTATTACTTTTTAAATTGTACTCTTAATTCAAATTTTATAGGCATTCTTACACTTTCGTACATCTTTTTACATTTTATTATATATTTGTACTTTTAATTACATCTTTTTACGTTTATATACAAATTTTGATACACATTTTACATCGTATCACATATTTGTACACTTTTTTCAAATAGTTCATAATTATACTTTTATAATAATTTATATTGTACTTTTATTTAAATAAAGCTATAAATAAAATATTTTCGAAGATGTAAAGAAAAAATACTAAAACGTAATAAAATGTAAATTATTATGTATTAGAAATATAATTAATATATGTTACAAAATGTAAGTTACTGTATAAAAGTTTATATTTTTACAAATTCTTACAGATTTTTCTAACAAATACTTCCTTATAATTTCATAAAAATAAGCTACACAAGGAAATATTTAGAAAACGTAAGGAATTGAAAGAAAATGTAAGAAACTTTAACAACTTGTTAAATATGCCCGAAATCCAGTATCGTATGATTTCTTACATTTTTCGACAATTTATTCCATTTTATAAGTATTTTCTTATTTTCTTTCATATTTTATAATTTCAGCTAGGAGAGATTTTCATGCTTGTTGAAATTATGATAGGTTTTAATAAGAAAAGTTTATTTATGATTTATTAATATAAATTAATATGAACAAAATTTTTAATATAATGATAATTATAGCAATTCATGGTTATTGCGCAATATACAAGATTACGTACACTTGCATTGATATGGCTTATCTCCCGATTCCTCCTCTTTTATTCATAAATAAGTGAAACATCGGTCAGTCGAAAACAAATATACGTTACTGAACGTTTTTCTACGCTTGTGTTAAATTAATATTCAATGTCAACATTATTTTATGGGTATTAATTGAAAATATAAGTGTCTGGAGGTACTTGCATCATATTTTTTAATGGCAAGTATTTAAATAAAGAATAAATATACCTAAAATACAAAAAGTTCATTTAAAATATTGTACAGCAAAACTTCAGGAAACATACGAATACTTAATTAATCTGCAAGGATTGTAACAAATAAGATGCAAACAATCAAGGTTGCCCAGCACCATCTCCGCGCACTGGTCGAACAGCAAGTATAAGCGGCTCAGGGCGCCTTTCCTCTCGGTGATGTCAACGATTGGCGCTTCCCAGCGACGCCGCTTGGGTGACACGTCCCAGTTCTTCCCAGTTCAGGTACCGAAGGACCATCTCGGCGCACTCGGGGGGCAATCCGTTATCGCCTTTCGCCGTATAAGCATAAAGCTTCTGCAGCCCCGGTACCGCTTCCGCGAAGCGGTTTACTAAGTAGAAATCGGCACCGGCCCGAAGAAGTGCCATCAGTACGTCCCATTTCCAGACGGGGGAGGACTTCTGCACGTGTAGTGGCGTCATGTCAAAATAATTTCGTGCGTGCACATCGGCACCATGCTCCAGCAGCACCCTCGTCACACTCCCGTGGAGGTCGAACGTCGTGTTGTGCAGGGGAGTATTTAGATGCGCGTTGCGAGCATTCGGATAAGCGCCGCGCTCCAGGAGCAGCAGCACCACGTCGGAATGACCGGCGTATGCAGCTATGTGCAGACACGTGTCATGATTTACCTTATAACCAAAATGCAGCCATTTCTGTGACAAGTCGATTTCATAGCTATTTTTATCGCGCTGATACATATAACTGAGGTATAGCTTATCAATCGCCAACAAAACCCTATAAGAAAAAAAACTAGCAAATTAAACAAACACATACTCGCATTATTAATCAATCCAAAAACTCCCGCGTACTCTCATCATCTTCGCCAATTTATTAAATGGAATTCAAATGAAAACAACCAACGCGGGGATAAGAACATTAATTATCGACCGCGCACGCGTCTAATATGCACGATCCAGTCTTCTGCACTATCATTCGCGCGCAGCGCCAGGTGGAATGTCGCTATTCTTCGCGTATATATATATATAGTTGAAAATCATATTAGAGCTGGTGCAGTTTTTTGAAGATTTAATAAATGGGAATAATGGGTGCTTTTCTTGAGGGATTGGAAACTCACTGATAACAAATAACGAAGTGATTTGCCCGATACAAGTATATTATTGTATTCTCAAAAAGTGACATCTAATCAGTGTTTTGTGTTAAATAAAATAAAGTACCGGTATGATGTGTTACACGAAATCAAATCAGTGTTTATGATCAACAATTTATAAATAAATAGTGTAAATAAACAGTGTTTATAATCAACCATTCAAATAAATAAAAAAATAAAATAAAAAAAATAAATAAAATAAAATTTTACATCTACTTAAAATCAATAATTATGTGTTATGGGGTTCATAAATTTTATAATAAGCTTTAGCATAGAAGAAAATATTGGTGAGTGACACGTGAGCATATAAATATACAATATAATTTATGATACTGATTTGAAATGTTGGTCTGAGCCTTGGTTTAAAAAGCATTTGTCACCTTTTTGTTATTCAAGAAACTTAGTCGATATCAGTGCTGTGCTGTTGTACATATTTACTCAAGCGCCAATTAAAAGATTATGTCAAATGAACATAGAAATACTGAAAAGAGCGAAAATGATGTGTTATTGCGAAAATTTCAACGAATAAAAGTGCTCAGTTAATCTAATTTATGATTTTCTCACAGTAGGAGACGTCAAAATGTTTCACAGAAGTTCTTAGTAAATATTTTTCTACCCTGGTAGAAAATTAATCATAAGTTGCCAGAATATGGCTAAGCCATATGCTGGTTAAGCATATTCTGGCCAACTTATGGTTAATTTTCTACCAGGGTATACAAGATTAAGATAATAATAATTCTTAGTTCATCAACAATTGTGTTTTTAATTTTACAAGATTATGTGTGGCAATAATCGGTTATTAATTATTTAAGTAGTTTCAATCAATCATAATATTAGGAACTTAATTTAATAAATGAATCTAACGGCTATTCAGGGCGAAAGATAATAGATAAGGAAGGTAACTAACTTATCAATCACTTTTTTCTATGTGTTTAAATACATATTTAAATTTTTAGAAGCTATTTGACACAATAAATAGCAGTCAAAGAATTATGCACAATATTATAATAATTAAAGTGCAGTCAAGAATTTTTAAAGAATATGGAAAGGGAAGGTAAACGTATAAGGTAAAAAATGAGAACGAAAAAATAACGGTCCAGGCCGGGGTCGAGCCGACAACCTTCTGCTTACCGGGCAGCTACCCGAGCGGAAATGAAATCAGTCCAGCCTTAGTTAAAATCAGGCCTTGATCAAGCTTCTTGATCAAAGCCCAATCAGGATAGTGACGCTTTTTTTATCAAGGGTTGAATTGACAAGTTATATTTCCCTGACAACCGATTTAATTATATACTTCATAACCTCATTATTTACAATAATTAATTATCGTTGTTTACATACACTTCTTAAAAAATACAGAATTAAATGTTATTTTTTAAATTGAAAGTTTTATTGACTGAGAAAACGATGAGATTATATTTATTATATATTGTAAATGTTAACAAACGTATTTTTAATTATGGCGAATTATACGTACAAAATGTTATATTGTAAAAATTACAATATCAACATTTGTCCATAAATGTATATCTTGTAACTGTTATAGCTCTAGTATTCTTTGAAATATAGTATTGTTTAATAATATCACTGCCTCAATAATAGAGGTGGTGCGCTCCGTAGGTTTTTGCGTTTAGATTTCCGGGTTTCATTTAATACGTGGTCTAGGTGTTCGGGGTAGTCGATGACAATGTCTAGGTGGTACGTTCCGTAGTATTTTGCCTTTATAGGTGTTGGAAATCATCGAATGCGTTATCTAGGTGTTCAGGGTGGCCGATGACGATGTCTAGGTGGTGCTCTCCGTAATTTTTTTTTCGTTTAGAGCTTCGAGCCTATCTAATACGTGGTCTAGGTGTTCGGGGAGGTCGAGGACAATGTCTAGGTGGTGCGATCCGTAGTTTTGCTGCGCCTAATTGTAATTTTTGCAACGCGTCGAATGCGTGGTCTAGGTGGTGCGTTCCGTAGTTTTTTGCGTTTAGATATCACGACGCATCTAATACGTGAACCAAGTGTTCGGAGTAGTTGATAGTGATGTCTAGGTGGTGCGCTCCGTAGTTTTTTTCTGTAGGTTTCGAAACGAATCAAACGCGTGGTCTAGATCTTTGGGGTGGATGATAATGGAATATATAGGTGGTGCGCTCCGTACTTTTTGGCTCTAGGTGTTCGAGCGCATTGAAAACATGGTATAGATGATGAAAACTACGGAACGCATCATTTAGATACCGTCGTCGGATACCCGGCCGTCTAGACCACGCATGGAATGTATTCTGACACCTAGACGCTAAAGCTACGGAGTGCACCACTTAGATTCTGCCATCGGCCACTCTGAATACCTAGACCACGCATTCGATGATTTCTAACGCCTAGAGGCAAAAACCTATGGTGCACACCACCTAGACCGCGACATCGGCTACCCCGAGTACCTAGACCACGCATTGAATGCACTTTGACACTTACACGAAAAAAGCTATGGAGCGTACCACCTAGACTCGGTCAACGGCCACTCTATGAATACCTAGACCACGTATTCGATGATTTCCAATGCCTAGAGGCAAAAACCTATAGAGCGTACCATCTAGACACCGTCATCGGCTACCCCGACCACCTAGGGCACGTATTATATGCGTCCTGAGACCTAATCGTAAAAAATTACGAAAAGCACTACCTAACCTATTTATCCCGAGCAACTCCCGATGTACATACTACACCCGCTCATTCAAATAACTGTTACAATATCGACGTTTATTATAAATATGAGTATTTCTCTGGAACTTTTAATGCCTAACAGGCGCAATAGCTCACATACTCCTACAAAACTTTATAGAACCTACGCACTTTACACCTGTGTGGGCGAAAATTATTTTAATTATATAACTATTATGCCTTCTTTTTATTTCTAAAATTCGTAAGAATTTTTTCAGATATTTACGAAAAGTCATATCCTATACAAAAAAATTGCATAGTTACCAACACATCGCCATTTTTAATTTTGAAATTTCTATAATATTACGCATCTTGGGAGGACAACAGAAGTCTAGAGCTGCTCTGGCAGAGGTAGTCCTCCAATCTCCCATACATACTTGGCGGGCCATTTCTTTTAAGTTTATCAAATATGTGTCAAGCCGACCTTTTTAAAAATATATGAATGATTATAAACACAAATAGCAGACGACATGCATGAGAGCGAGAGAGACAGAACGACGCGTTTGGTATAGTTTGTACTCTCGCTGAGCGCACAAACTATAACGCGTTAGAGAACCACATTAACTAACTTAACCCGGATTCGGAAGACGGGAAAAATTTTGACCTGGTCCGAAACGAAACGACGCGCAATAAGTATACTTAAGTACCTGAAAATGGGTTAGTACCTCCATAAACTTTCAGGTCAGAAATGAACTATTATAAGAAAAGCAGGGAAATTCTGTAATTAAAATTCGAACTAATTCTAAAATCAGATAAGAAATTGTAATTCCCGACAGTATAAATTTAAGTATGTCTATACTTAACGAAATATCCAAAACGATCGAAAAATAATATAAGACATGACGAATAACAGCTGTAAATCATCTTAAACTATGCGTACACTGTCAAGAAACTTCCATATATACAGGTATACAATGTATACATTTGAAATCGCAAAGTGTAAACATAATAAGCGAGATATAAGCGATAATCTGAAAAAAACGTTTTTTTTAAATTAATTTGCAAAAAAAACACTAACCGACCAGATCCATATTCAAGACTTTAGGGTTGTTACCTACTTAAACTACCAAAATTCATCAATTTCCAGCGACGTTGCTCCCAATCCAAACAAAATGCTAATATATGCCCGGACTATGTTACGGTGCAAACTTAATTGCTATAAGTTTCAAATCCAAATTTTTATTTTTGTCCTTTTACTTTTTGATAAAAAATCGTGTCCACAAATTGTATTATTTATTTTTTATCTTTATATTAATGGTTAGAATATTATTTTTGGATTTTTTAAATTATATATGTATCTCTCCCTCCCTCTCTTTCTCCCCTGTCTCTCTCGACCTCTCTCTCTTTCCCTCCCCTCTCTCTCCCTCGCGCCCATAACATCTGTCAAACTGAGTAACAAAAACTTTAATGAGAGCTTAAATATTTTGTTAAAACAATGAACACGTTTTTTAAAAGCTATTTTTTTAAGTACGTTTTAATAACAATTTGTCTAGTCCTTTTAATTCTTCTAGTCTCATCTATTCAATAAGCACTCTCTACAAATGGTAATAATTTTTGCATGACTGTACAAATAATCTTAATAACTGAAAACTTTCTTTTCGAAAAAATTAATTACAAAAAAAAACAAGAAGAAAAATGAAAAGTTCATGCAAAACTTATATGCTAACAAAACTAAATTATTTTTACTATTTCTCTAAACCACTGTTAAGTTCCTTTGTAAAAAAAATCCCCACCCCCTATCTCTCTCGTCTATTTTTACTTAACAACTATGTATAATAACTCCATGAAAAATGTTGAATATTTTTTTAAAACAGCCCTCAAGACATTCTGTACAAGAATAATACAATAACAAACTTTATTTTGAAATATCTACGGAATCTTCGAAAAATGTTTTCTTTAAAAAGAAAGCATTAATATTTTTCCTCGAAAGTATTTAATTTATAAATTTCTTTAAATTAAAGTAGAAATAACTTTAATGAGAGCTTAAATATTTTTTAAAACAATCAACACGTTTTTTAAAATCTAATTTCTTAAGTACGTTTTAACAATACAATTTTTCTAGTCCTTTTAATTCTTCTAGTCTAATCTATTCAATAAGCTCTCTATACAAATGATAATAATTTTTTCATGACTACAAATAATAATTTTTGTTAGTATAAAACTTTCTACGAAAGTATAAAATAAGGCAAGTATAAACATTTTTCCTTTATAATCTACTCTCCCTCCCACTCTTCGCCCGCCCTCTCTCGCCCTCTACCCCCCCTCTCTCCCTCTCTCTCTCTCTCTCTCTCTCTCTCTCTCCCCCTCTCTCTCAATATCCGTCAAACTCTGTATCAAAAACTTTAATGAGAGCTTAAATATTTTTTTAATACAATTAACACGTTTAAAAAAAAATTCGTTTTTAAGTACGTTTTAACAACACAATTTTTGTCTAGTCTTTTTATTTCTTCCAATCTCATCTATTCAATAAGCACTCTCTGCAAATGATAATAATTTTTTTCATGACTGTACAAATAATAATATTGTTAATATAAAACTTTCTACGAAAGTATAAAATAAGGCAAGTATAGACGTTTTTTCTGTATAATATCTATTAAATAATAATATTTATGATTTTGTAAAAGAAATCAAAAAAATACCAGTGAAAAAGTCTTTTACTTCTTTGAGTCATTGTATAATGAACAAATTATATGTAAGTAAGTACATTCAAATTGTTCACTGCAAATCAGACAAATGAAAGTTGTGAAATCAATTATCGATAGTCAAGTAATGCAAACCACTCTCGGAAACTACTGTATGACTGTTCTCAGAAATGTATTCAAATTTGTTAATCTTTCTGTACAAATTAAACACAAGAAAGTACTGAAATCAATTTATTGTAGTCAAGTACCCATAAGTTAACTTGACTGACATAATACAACTTTTCGTACCTACTCATCAAACATATTCTGCCAGCGAGCATAAATTACTACTTAACGCCCAAGGGGCGTAATAGCTCATATATACAGCTCTTACAAAACTTTATAGAACCTACGCACTTTACGTCCATGTGGGAAAAATTATTTGAATTGTATAATATTATATATAAGTACATTCAAATTATTCATTGTAAATCAAACAAACGAAAGTTGTGAAATCAATTACCGATAGTCAAGTAATGCAAACAACTCTGCGAAACAATTGTATAACTGTTCTCAGAAATGTATTCAAATTTGTTCATTCTTCTATACAAATTAAACACAAGGAAGTTCTGGAATCAGTTTATTGTAGTCAAGTACCCATAGGTTAACTTGACTGACATAATACAACTTTTAGTACCTACTCATCAAACATATTCAGCCAGCGAGGATAAAGTACTACTTAACGCTTAACAGGCGCAATAGCTCACATACTCCTACAAAACTTTATAGAACCTACGCACTTTACGCCCATATGGGCGAAAATTATTTTAATCATATAACTACTATGCCTTCTTTTTATTTCTAAAATTCATAAGAATTCAGATATTTACGAAAAGTCAAAGCCTATATAAAAAAATTACATAGTTACCACCATATCACCATTTTTCATTATTCTTTCTCAATTTTGAAATTTCTATAATATTACGCATCTTGGGAGGGCAATAGAAGTCTATAGAGCTGCTCTAGCAGGGGTGGTCTTCCAATCTCCCATACATACTTGGCGGGCCCGACGGTTTGCAGTTTACCGGTGGGCTTTGTAAATGTAGAATACTATATTATTGCATAAATTCATTAACAATGTTTATACTTATAAGTCCACTATAAATAATTACATTGGCTCTAATTTTGAATTGATACCGTTTAAATATAATATCCCTACATGTGCAAAATCTCATGATGTACTTCCATTACCCAAAATATTTTTCCTTGTGTCCGTTTTTTTTTAAGCGGGAATCTGATATAAAAAATACATCAAATTTATAGTCTACTCAAAAGTGCTTTAGATTTTACTAACCATTGTATAAGCCACTAATTTTTTATCCTTTTCCAACGTGTAAATATCATGTGAGATTTTATATGAGTATTTCAGACATCAGATCTCATATGAGGTATGATATATGTGATGTCATCTGCAATTTTACATATTATGGGATCTCATGAGATCTTATATGAGATCTCATATGATATTTTCATGCGGGTTTGCACTTCTATTTAAAAACAGAGTAATACATTCAATACGTATTAGTATTTAATATGTAGAAGCAATCTATTTATTCATTTTATCTGATCTGTAAACATATGAATATTTATATGAAAATGATCATGTCTACACCTTAAACTGCAAACCGTCGGGCCCGCCAAGTATGTATGGGAGATTGGAAGACCACCCCTGCTAGAGCAGCTCTATAGACTTCTATTGCCCTCCCAAGATGCGTAATATTATAGAAATTTCAAAATTGAGAAAGAATAATGAAAAATGGTGATATGGTGGTAACTATGTAATTTTTTTATATAGGCTTTGACTTTTCGTAAATATCTGAATTCTTATGAATTTTAGAAATAAAAAGAAGGCATAGTAGTTATATGATTAAAATAATTTTCGCCCATATGGGCGTAAAGTGCGTAGGTTCTATAAAGTTTTGTAGGAGTATGTGAGCTATTGCGCCTGTTAAGCGTTAAGTAGTACTTTATCCTCGCTGGCTGAATATGTTTGATGAGTAGGTACTAAAAGTTGTATTATGTCAGTCAAGTTAACCTATGGGTACTTGACTACAATAAACTGATTCCAGAACTTCCTTGTGTTTAATTTGTATAGAAGAATGAACAAATTTGAATACATTTCTGAGAACAGTTATACAATTGTTTCGCAGAGTTGTTTGCATTACTTGACTATCGGTAATTGATTTCACAACTTTCGTTTGTTTGATTTACAATGAATAATTTGAATGTACTTATATATAATATTATACAATTCAAATAATTTTTCCCACATGGACGTAAAGTGCGTAGGTTCTATAAAGTTTTGTAAGAGCTGTATATATGAGCTATTACGCCCCTTGGGCGTTAAGTAGTAATTTATGCTCGCTGGCAGAATATGTTTGATGAGTAGGTACGAAAAGTTGTATTATGTCAGTCAAGTTAACTTATGGGTACTTGACTACAATAAATTGATTTCAGTACTTTCTTGTGTTTAATTTGTACAGAAAGATTAACAAATTTGAATACATTTCTGAGAACAGTCATACAGTAGTTTCCGAGAGTGGTTTGCATTACTTGACTATCGATAATTGATTTCACAACTTTCATTTGTCTGATTTGCAGTGAACAATTTGAATGTACTTACTTACATATAATTTGTTCATTATACAATGACTCAAAGAAGTAAAAGACTTTTTCACTGGTATTTTTTTGATTTCTTTTACAAAATCATAAATATTATTATTTAATAGATATTATACAGAAAAAACGTCTATACTTGCCTTATTTTATACTTTCGTAGAAAGTTTTATATTAACAATATTATTATTTGTACAGTCATGAAAAAAATTATTATCATTTGCAGAGAGTGCTTATTGAATAGATGAGATTGGAAGAAATAAAAAGACTAGACAAAATTGTGTTGTTAAAACGTACTTAAAAAAGAATTTTTTTTTTAAAATGTGTTAATTGTATTAAAAAAATATTTAAGCTCTCATTAAAGTTTTTGATACAGAGTTTGACGGATATTGAGAGAGAGGGGGAGAGAGAGAGAGAGAGAGAGAGAGAGAGAGAGAGGGGGGGTAGAGGGCGAGAGAGGGCGGCGAAGAGTGGGAGGGAGAGTAGATTATAAAGGAAAAATGTTTATACTTCCCTTATTTTATACTTTCGTAGAAAGTCTTATACTAACAAAAATTATTATTTGTAGTCATGAAAAAATTATTATCATTTGTATAGACAGCTTATTGAATAGATTAGACTAGAAGAATCAAAAGGACTAGAAAAATTGTATTGTTAAAACGTACTTAAGAAATTAGATTTTAAAAAACGTGTTGATTGTTTTAAAAAATATTTAAGCTCTCATTAAAGTTATTTCTACTTTAATTTAAAGAAATTTATAAATTAAATACTTTCGAGGAAAAATATTAATGCTTTCTTTTTAAAGAAAACATTTTTCGAAGATTCCGTAGATATTTCAAAATAAAGTTTGTTATTGTATTATTCTTGTACAGAATGTCTTGAGGGCTGTTTTAAAAAATATTCAACATTTTTCATGGAGTTATTATACATAGTTGTTAAGTAAAAATAGACGAGAGAGATAGGGGGTGGGGATTTTTTTTACAAAGGAACTTAACAGTGGTTTAGAGAAATAGTAAAAATAATTTAGTTTTGTTAGCATATAAGTTTTGCATGAACTTTTCATTTTTCTTCTTGTTTTTTTTTGTAATTAATTTTTTCGAAAAGAAAGTTTTCAGTTATTAAGATTATTTGTACAGTCATGCAAAAATTATTACCATTTGTAGAGAGTGCTTATTGAATAGATGAGACTAGAAGAATTAAAAGGACTAGACAAATTGTTATTAAAACGTACTTAAAAAAATAGCTTTTAAAAAACGTGTTCATTGTTTTAACAAAATATTTAAGCTCTCATTAAAGTTTTTGTTACTCAGTTTGACAGATGTTATGGGCGCGAGGGAGAGAGAGGGGAGGGAAAGAGAGAGAGGTCGAGAGAGACAGGGGAGAAAGAGAGGGAGGGAGTGAGAGAAAAGGAGGGAGAGAGGGGGAGGGAGAGAGAGACTAATACTTGCCTTAGTTTAAACTTTTGTAAAAAGCTTTTTTAGATAGATTTCACAATTTTTGAAGAGAAAATAATAATTACATAGTGTGATAACGTTACGAGAGTTTATTATAGTATATTTTTAATATCATTATTTTAAATGGTATTATTTATTTGTACAGTCATCAAAAAAATTATGACCATTTGTACAGAGTGCTTATTGAATAGATGAGACTAGAAGAATTAGAAGGACTAGACAAATTGTTGTTAGAATGTACTTAAAAAGTTAGCTTTTAAAAAACGTGTTGATTGTTTTAAAAAAATATTTAAGCTCTCATTAAAGTTTTTGGTACTTAGTTTAACAGATGTTGAGAGAGGGAGAGGGAGAGAGAGGTGAGGGAGAGAGAGACTAATACTTGCCTTAGTTTAAAATTTTGTAAAAAGTTTTTTAGATAGATTTCACAACTTTTGGAGAGAAAATAATAATTACATAGTGTGATAACGTTACGAGAGTTTATTATAGGATATTTTTAATATCATTATTAAATGGTAGTATTGTTATTCACAAAAGTTTTAAATTTGAATGTTTCTTCAAGGAGCTCGATAAAGTGATTACATTGTAAAATTTTTTGAAATAATATAATCAAACGTGTATTTTCTTAGGTATGATGATTAATTAACAATACTATTAATTGTAAAGTTATATGATTAATAAATTAAAGAATTTGCAATGAATGATAATGTACACTTGCCTATAAGTTATGAATTTCGTAGTTAATTATAATTATATTTAATAAAACTTTCTAATGTAGCATACTTGTTCGATTTAATTTTGACAAATTCATGAAAATAACCCATAAACATAAAAATATCAATAAAAATGTTGTTCGGAATATGTATTTTAAAAAATATTTAAACTTCTATTTCACTTTGACGAGCAATCTTATTGTATTTATCTTTATTATTTTCAATCATCTGTTTCAAATCTTTTAAAAAATTATCATGATAAAATAAAATATATGGCAGTCTTATTTCATATTTGAGATTATTTTCAACTGATCAGACTGATTTCAAACTTTTAACACATTTTTAAATCATTATTCTTCTCATGTTTTATTCAAATATTATAATAATGGCATATATAATATATTCTAATTCTATTTAATATTATGTTCCTCTGATCAGCCGTTGCAAATACACTACGTGCACTTGTGACATAAAGTTAATATAAAATATCTAGACTTCTATTCGACTTTGACAACTGTATTAGAAATGAATTTCATACGCCATAATTCATCTTTAGCATTGTACAATTCACTTCTTTTTTCCATAACCAGTACTTCTGTTCTTCAATAACAATATCTTGCTCATATATTCACAGAACAGATGGCTCCACTGAAACATTTGGTGCCCCTCACCATAAGCCAATCATTAGTTATAAAATAATAATTTTCAAAACTTGGATTCGTTGAAGTTTTCAATATAAACCACTTGAATTAAGAACCGATCAGACACATCTTACAAAATTAAAAACAAAAGTTTATGAACTAAGAATCATTGAGCCAAAAAAGGTTTCTCGACATTCTTTTATAGTAGAAAATGTAAAACATCTTAATATAATTATTCATTGAATTATCCATGATTGCCACACATCTTGTAAAATTAAAAACAATCAGTTTATGAACTAAGAATTGCTGAGAACTTCTCTGAAACATTTTGACGTCTCCCATCGTGAGAAAATTATAACATTAGATTAACTGAGCATTTTTATTTGTTGAAATTTTCACAACAATAACCTATTATTTTTTCTTTTTTTGTATTTTAATGTTCATTTGGCATAATCTTTTAATTGGTGTTTAAGTAAATATTTACAACAGAACAGCACTAATATCGACTAAGTTTCTTGAAGTATAGACAAAAATCCTGTTTTTTAACCAAGGCTTTGACCAATATTTTAAATTCTGATTTTAAGTAGAGGTTCTAAATTACACACTTCATTTAACACATCATACCGCTACTATATTTTAACATAATCTTGTAAAATTAAAAACAAACACAACCAGTTGATGAATTAAGCATTATTATTATCTGAATCTTGTATAGAAAAAATAAATATATACTAAAACGTCTCTGAAACATTTTGACATCTCCTACCGTGAGAAAATCATAAAACAGATTAACTGAGCACTTTCATTCCTTGAAATTTTCACAATAACACATCATTTTTACCCTTTTTCGTATTTCCATGTTCATTAGACATAATTTTTTCATTGGCACTTGAATAAATATGCACAACACTGATATCGGCTAAGTTTTTTAAAGATGACACGATGCTTTCTAAACCAACGCTCAGACCAATATTTCAAATCGGCATCATAAATTATATTGTAGTATATAATTTCAAATCGGCATCATAAATTATATTGTAGTATATAATTTCAAATCGGCATCATAAATTATATTGTAGTATATATAAAAAATATATATCTACTATACTTCTACTCCATTGAAAACTGTATTTTTTATATATTTCATTTAGAAATTTCGTACGCCATAATTCATCTTTCGCATTTACTATTCTTTTTTCTATAACCAGTACTTCTGTTCTTCAATAACTCTTGCTCTTTGTATTTCAATAAAATCACTGTTTCTGTAATTGATATAGTAATATTAATGGCACAGTCCTATTCTATTTCACTTAGATTTATATAAATAACACAACCTAACCTAGAATAAAAAAAATAAAATTAACTTTATAATTTTAATTAAACAAAAAAAATTGTTGACATAATGCTGTTTTACCTTACCTTATAAGATTAAATTTTTCTCCTCATAGTTTGATACATCAGCTGCTCATCAAATTTTAATGACTCCGAAAAAATTTTCTTGACTACTTATCTGTAAATAAAAATTTTCACAAAGTATCAATTCTTTAAAAAAATTACTATTTAACATTTAGTCATTTTAATACTTATCTAAAAAATGTTGTTGCCTCATTGATGCTCGTAAATAAATCTTTTATTCTTTTCGTCAGTCGACTTCCTCAGATCTTTGATGATTATTGAAACGAATATATATATATATATATATATATATATATATATATATATATATATATACACACACACACACACACACACACACACACACACACACACACACACACACACACACACACACACACCTATTACTATAGAGTCATTCTCTACGGTATGCCTGACACCGATACGACACCGAAATACTATAGGGATGTATATCTATAATGTGTGTGTGTGTGTGTGTGTGTGTAGGTCACGTGACAGGAAGTCGCAACACCGGATGAGAGTCTGAAACTATGGAGAAAATTTAGAATCGGAAAGTGGACATAAAAAAATTCAGCTCTCTATATCTTTTAAACGAGATAAACTTTTTAAATAAAATCTTTTGATTTGTGTAGAGTAATGAAATGGCTTTCGATTAAGAGGGATATGTTATATAGTTGAAACTAACGCAATAGGTATATAAGTACATTGATTTTCTCGTACATCCATTTCAATGTATATCATCGCGCGGTCACTCCTAAGGCTCTTCTATACTTGCCTTCGGAGCGCTCCCGCGCTCCTTGATATATAATAGATATGTAGAGTGAGAATTTTGAATATATTAAGAACAGAGAAATGAAAATTAGTAGAAATCAATATACGATTATGTAAATATGTATACAAGGGAAAAAATGTAATTTTACAATGTAATTAACAAAAAACAAATGAAAAGCTTTATCAGTATTTTGTGTATATTCTTAAATGTATATGTATTGCTCTCGCGCTCCTTGATAAAACAAAAATAGATAATGCTTTAAAACAAATTGGGATATATTGTACAAGCGTTTTCTAGTGAAATATGTAAAACAAATTGATTTATCGTCACTTTAGAGGTGTCTGACCTCCTTAATAATATATATCTGTTAAGATATAGATCATGTATCTTCATTCACGTTTCTTCGAGACTAATTTTATATATATATATATATATATATATATATATATATATATATATATATATATATATATATATATATATATATATATATATATATAGCTTTCGGAATATAGAACATAGAGATTAGAAACCAGTCACATAAGTGCTGTGCTGAGCATTTTTGGCCGTGCTGTGCAGCACAGTATATATAAGTATATAGAAAAGCATCGTAAGTTTCAATTACGTTTTTAACAGGGTATTGTTTTAATCGATATGTATAAGATTATGATAAAAGATAAAACATGCCTGTATTATATAGTAAATTATATTAATTGTGTAGCAATTATAAAGTGTTTCTAATAGATATAACTATTGAGTATTTCCATAAATGCGTGGCTGTGCTGCCATTTCCCGATTCTATTGGCGATTCCCAATGTCACGGAGGTTTCCGTCGACGTTTAGACAATGAATAAGAAGACGAGAGACCGCGTCGACTCAGCAAAAGAAAGAACTACTTAGCTCGCAATCCATTCGACGTTAGTAGTATAAATGCTCGCAATCCACTCGACGTTAGTACAAATAATAAATAAAAAATTAAATGTTCATAGGGATGTATTTTTATTATTTATGTTTTGTAAAGCCAAATACTTACATATAAATAGAAATTTTGCAACCCCTGCCATAAATAAACACATTATTTGGTAGATTGGCCATTAGCATCCATTAATATAATTAGATAGAGGTGATTGTTGTGTAAAATTTCATGCTCTACAACTTTTGTTTGGGATTTTTTCGATATCTCCCGTCGTTCTCAAGTTATAAGAGAAAAACCGTTTTCGTGGATGGTTTTTAGCCAATTTGGGGGGGGGGGTGGATATGGATATGGTCTGATCTGGACATATGGTACCTGAAAATAAAAAAGTTTTTTTTATTGCGATCATATGCTTAAAAAAACTGTAAATACTTTTCATTTATTTATTCTGTTTCACTAATCACGAATTATTAAGATAGAATTTGATCTTTTTGGTCTTGAGATCGTTTTTGGAACACAAAATCACGCATATGTGCGCCATCTGTAAATACCGTGCGGTGGTCCCATAAGAACTATCATGCCGGAATGATACACTTTCATAAAGAAATGAGCTACCTCGATTCCATATAAAAGTAAATGAAAACAAAGCTTGATAAAAAGGCAATGAAAATTTCTAAATTAATAAATTAAAAGCAATAGTAATAGTTGTATTATTGTAGCCAAAAACGGATCGGATTTAGGTAAATTAGGTTGCTGCGTGCAGCGTGACGTGCGCATGCGCCATGCGTGTCGTCTGCTACTGCGTCGCTTGTTCAGGGCCAACCAGTGCAATGGGAAGAGCTGCAGACGGCAGTATGCAAGTAGTGCTTGTAGCGCACACAACTGACCTAAGTGCTTTCGTCCTTTGGTTTTTCCAGCAACGACTTCGACGCTAACCGACAAGAAATGGTATGAATTTAAATTTTTATTAAGTATTCGTGACGTTTTATAGTAGAGAAAATCTGTGACTGTTTACATACTTGAGTTCTATGAAAATATTTAAATTAGAATATAACTTTTAAAAACCCTAGCGGAAATCATTTCTGTAAAAACTGTAAATAACTGTAATAACTGTTAATAAATGTTTGGTTTCAGACAGTAATAACTATTATTAACAGTTGTTAACAGTTATTTACAGTCTTTTTAGTTATTTACAGTTATTTACAATTATTAACGTTTTTTATTTCCGCTAGAGAATAACAGATATTTTAGTAAGTGCAAAATTAATATTTTATGTGTTATTTATTTATAGGATGCAATGGATTACGAGAAATTATTTTATGAAAAGTTGAAGTCTTTTCAGACAAATAAGTTTTTTCATGGATCATTTGATCGAATACAAAAAAGCTGGAGTATTGCTAAAAGCATAAGTGATGTAGGGGATGAGATATTTGATAAATGTAGTCATGATGCTCCTACGCATGAGACAATTTTTCAATTGTATTCAAAATTCAAAATATTTGTGCCTCATAAACCACATCAGTATATAACTGCTTGTTGGAATAGTGCAAAATTTTTATATCATGTAGGAAAATATGAAGAGTGCTTAATAGAAGTTGATAGGGGACTAAAGATGAATACAAGTATTCATGAGGCAGAGTTAATATTGTTAAAAGAAAGGTGTGCTAGAAAGCAAAAGGAAAAAGAGATGGACTTATCATTGGCTTTTAAAGAAAAATTAAACATAGTTTCATCAAATATAACTGATGGGTAACTAAATTTTTAATCATTTTATTTAGTGTTAAAATAATTTTTAATTACATTAGACAAATTAATTTTACTTTTATGATTTTTACAGGAATAGTGAAAGTGATGATCCTCAAGAAACTATAGATAAATCATACCTTGATATTTTGAGTGAAGTTAAGTCAAAACAAGTATTAGAGAATGTTAAAGTAAATCAAAATTTTTCTTATGGAAAACATTTAGTCACTACACGAGATATTCTTCCTGGAGAAATTATATTGATCTCAGAATCATATGTGAATGTTCCGAATTACACAAGAAATGAGAGCTATTGTAATCATTGTTTAATGCCAGCATGGACTGGTATACCCTGCCCAAATTGTCCTTGCGCTATGTATTGCAGTGAGAAATGTTACAATAAAGCTCTACAGATGTATCATGATATTGAATGCTTATGCTTACAATTTATAATATCAGGAAACAATGTATTAGATTATTATATGCACACTAGTCTGAGATCTGTTATCAAAGGTGTTAAAGAATTTCAAACTCTTGCCAAATTCAGAAAAGAAGTTAATAAAGCTCGTTATAAATCAGGTAATTATAATTACATTTTTATATTTTTATAAACAAGTTTAAGACTTATTTATATGATTATTTTTGAAATTAAAACTCTATTTTCTACAGATATGAAAATTCTGGCAGAAGATGTTATGTTCAAAAAAGATTCATTCTTGAGTCTATTTATTTATAAAAATGTGAATCTTGACCTTCAAACACTGAACAAACTTGCCTTCCTATCGTGCAAAGCTGTTCTAAGCCTAGCTAAATGTACACCGTTCTTTGGATATAACTGTAAATCAAATACAATTGAAGATATACTAGAAAATGAAGATATCATTTTTATAGGTACACTACTGTTAGAAATATCTGCAATTGCTTACAAAAATAGTATAAAGGTTAGTATTTTAGACATTTCTTATAGTTTTAGTGAATAGAGAGAAATACCATTTTTTTTTTTATTTTAGTAACAATTATATATAAAAAAAATGGGAAAAAAAACTAGAATTCAAATATTTTATTTAATTTTATTGGTTTATTGAACAGGTATTTGAGCAAAATGCTGATTGCCCAAATAGGATTAATGGAAATGTGTGCATTGCACAAGAAAATCTTTGCTGTGAAAGGGGATATTCATTTAGCACACTTGCTACTTTGATTCCGCATTCATGTTCACCAAATGTGAAATCATTGAAGACACTAAATGGAGAAGAATTTTGGTATTCATTAGTACCAATAAAGAAAGGCTCAGAAGTAATAATTTTTTTACTTACATTTAACAATATAAAATATTATACAAAATCATTTTTCTTACTCGCCCACCCGAAAGTACGTACTTCCGGCCCGCATCTCCGGGCCGAAAGAGAAACTTTCGCATCCTATTTTAGACCAACCGCGCGCTCTGATTGGCTGCCGAAATTTCCTGACCCGCGGCGCTTGAGCGCCTGCGCGCATGTCCGACGAAAGATGTTTGTGCGGTGTGAAGGTTAGACACGTACGATATAAACAGAGGAAAGTGCACGGGTGATGAGAAAAAAGAGTTAAATGAAACAAAAAGTGGTGTTGTTTGATCGTGGTCATTGTTTTTTCCTCTTGTTTCCTACACGTACTTTCGAGTCGTGTAGAAACAATTAAGTAAACGTACGGACGGGAGCGTCCGAGGAAAATATGTTTGTGTGGTGTGAAGGTTAGACACGTACGAAATAGATAGAGGAAAGTACACGTGTGACGAGAAAAAAGAGTTAGTTGAAATAAGAAGTGGTGTTGTCTTTTTTTAATGAATGAGTTTCTGATGCCCGCCAAGACCAGCAAAACCTCGGCTTCGCCTCGGTCTTGCAAATGTCGGGCGGGCATCAGACCATCTGTACAATAGCGAAAGTAGCAGACGGCCAAATAACCAGCTCTCCACGCCGGGTCGAAAGAAAAAACGGTCGGTAATATCGACCGAGCTACCCAAAGCGGCCGACAGAGGCAGTACTATCGAGCGGGCCGAAAGAAAAACTAACACTCAAACACAGCTAGCAGACGACAACGCAATTTTATCAATTATTTAACAATTACAGAACGTACTTTCGGCCGGGGAGTAAGAAAAATAGTATACAATACTTGGACCGGAAATTGGATGCCCTGGCCGTGCGTCATGACGCCCTCGGCTTCGCCTCGGGCGTCATACCACGCACGGCCCGGAAATCCAATTTCCGGCCCACGTATCGTAATGTACTATATATGCAATTATCTGACGTTTTTTTTCAGTTACTTGAATGTTATGGATCTACATTTTATGAAATGGATTATGATTATAGAAAAGATTTTACAGCTCAACTATTAGGCAGATTTTGCACTTGTATAGCGTGTATTCAAAGGTGGACAGCAAAATTGATTGTAGATGTGAGTATTCAATATTTAATAATTAATATAAAGGTGAATAGTCAATTAAATTACAGTTTATAATGTATTCCTAATGTTTATTTCAGGACGAAATAATAATGTTCCCTGAAGTTTTCGTAAATGTTATGGATACTATGAAAACTCATTGGGAAAAGAAAGAATTTTTCAATTTTGTAGTTAAAAATGGGCTACTCAATCAAGAGGTGGTGAATGAACTATCGCGTCTTATAGAAAAGACTGATAATTATATAATACCGACTTTTGCGACGTGCAATTTAATGTATCTTTTAAACTATGTCATGAATGGATTATATGGACATTATCTCAATATGCCCATTGCATGCGAAACTACTTAAGATAACAATTAGATTTCTTTAGAGTTTTTACAAAAATGTAAATATCTTTTACAAGCACGATAAAGAAGATTTTTTATTCTCAATTTTAAAATCTTATACATTGTAGTTTTTATTATTGATATTAAATGTTAAATGAATGAGTGAATGACAAATAAATTTTATAACTTTTTAAAAAAACTGATGTTTGGTTTATTCTATAATTGCAAATTATTCATATATTTATTTTTGTCTTATTTTAATCGATTATTTTTTTTAAAGTCGTTGATTATAGATCTTTTTATTTAAAATTCACTAAAAATATTAGTGACATACTGACTAATCAAAAACAAAAAGCAGTAATACTTAAAAATGATCTGTAATCAAACGATAATATTATATCTAAAATATATTTTACATACAATATATGTAAAATAGATTTATATGCAATTCAAACTTTCCCGCGTTTTGATTCAATTTCCTCTATATATATCTTCCTATATTATATAGGCGTTACCGTTATATTTGAACGTAGTCCCTCCACCCTCTTCACCATCCGCTCCGCCGTCCCCTCCACTTACCTATCTGCTGCCCCTCCACCGTCCCCTCCACTTTTTAACGTTAAATTCGTTAAAAAATCACGTTATTTTTCAATCTCAGCCCCTCCACCGTCCCTCCGCCGTCCCCTCCACCCCTTCCACCGACCTCACCACCTCCTCTCCACTTCTCCCTCCACCTTTCCCTCCACCGTCCCCTCCATCATCCCCTCTACCGCGAAAACAACCACCATTGAGGTATTGTTGTAGGCGCGTTGAGTGAACATTCGATGAAATAATATATACATCTCAACGCTCAAGACAAGCTTACAACTCAGAAAATTAATTTCAATTATAAATACGAAAAAAGCTTAGAATTTTCTGAAAATTAAAGTTTTAAACAACTGACACGCTTGTTCTGTTCAACAATTCCCCTTTGAAGAGATTGGTAAAATTTTCCCTAAACCACACAAAATTGTTCTTGTTGGTAAAACTAGGAAACGATGATCTAGCTCGAAAATTCCAATGTGCTCGTTTGTTCGAGATAAATTTAAAGTTTTTCCGGTATCTATAATTTTACACTGCAGAGGATTTCCACTTACAGCACCCCGCAACCATCGATCTTTCATTCTAATCGTTATATGAGCAATTCTCAGGATTTTCTACAAAAAAGAGGATCCAAAAAGATAAAACAAATTTTGAGGCACACTTCTGTTATAAGTTTTTTCTCGTTCTGTAGTTAAATATTCTATAGATTCAATAATAAAAAAATGTTATTATTCAAATGATTCGGCTGCCCACTATTATTTATTATATTAAATACAACAGAACTATAAAGAATTATAATTAAATAAAGGCAGCCGCTTATCACAAAGGAAAACCGTAACGTGACGGTCAATAGCGGTCAACCCGTCTACGCATGTAATGCTTATACTGTTAAATATAAACTTCAATATAATTTTAATTATTAACTATGCGCAAATAAATAAAATAAGAACTTGGCGGATTTATGTCACACGAGCTACACTGTAAAAAAAGGTTGGTAGATTTCTCACCAGATATGTACAAAATCCCGCAGCTCAGTGATGTACGGTTACAGAGTACACAGAATTTGCCTCTGCTGAGCAGTGGCCTCTGTTATTACAGCTGCTGAGCAGTGCAAAAGTCCCAAAAAAAGAGAGAATTCGGTCTAGTAGAGAATGGTAAAAGTATCACATAGTGGTAAAATTCTGTAATTATAATTGACGGAATTTTACCACTCCGTGGTACTTTTACCATTCTCTACTAGACCGAATTCCCTCTTTCCTTGGGACTTTTGCACTGCTCAGCAGTTCAGCAGCGGTAACAACAGAGGCCACTGCTCAGCAGAGGAAAATTCCGTGTACTCTGTAACCGTACATCGCTGAGCTGCGGGATTTTGTACATATCTGGTGAGAAATCTACCAAACTTTTTTTACAGCGTATAATCAGCGTTGGTTTATCCAAAAGCCTACGTTCATAGTTCATGACTGTAGACCAGTGGCGTCAGAAGGTCATATCATTGAAACTCATGCGCGAGTATGAATAAAATTTGAAATTTTGTTGAATGAGCTATTCATAAATAATCTTTTTTTAATTTAAATAAAAAAGCAAAAATTAAAAAGAAGGATTATTTATGAATTAATCGTAAGCGCATTCGACAAAATTTTAAATTTTAATCATGTTCGCGCATGATTTTCAATGATATGACGTTGTGGCGCCACTCGTCTACAGTCATGAACTATGAGCGTAGACTTTTGGATAAACCAACGCCAAGGTTGGCGCCTCGATTATTCCATGTGATACCGAATGGCTAACTTCAGATCGATCCAGCCGAAATAATACCGAGCAGCTAAGTTCAGACGTATCAAGTCGAACGAATCGCGTTTGGAACGCTGGAACGACTGTTGTTTACACTTCCACGAGTTTTTTCAATAACTTATTCACCAGGCGAAGTGCACAGTGTAAGTTACGACGTAGATGGATCCGACGACGACGAAGATGTTTCATCAGCCTAAGTACGGTGTAGAGATATTCGCCTTATTTTCATTGGAAAAAATTGTTTTGGGTTCATCAGTGGATAAATCATTTTTATTAGATAAGTATTACATAGATAAAAATAGTTGTAGAGAACTTGATACTTTGTGTCAATCTTTTATATTTGTTCAGGCTATACAAAAGAAGTTTTGAAGTAATCTTGTATTTCATCAGTGTGGCTGTTTAAATCATATAGCTAGACAAAGCAGAAGTTTTAATTGACGAATTTTAATTTATTGAAGGAAATTGTGAATAAATTATAACACTTATTGGAGAAAGAAGCTACATTTTTTGGAAATAGGAATAGCATTTTAGCATATATATTGTTGGAATAATAATGAAAGTAAATAAAGTAAATATAGATGAACAAAGAAATGTGAAAGATGACTAGGACACATTGGTTATAATTATATGTGAGTGAAAATTCAGTAATAAAAAAATAATCAACAAATATCAATAGCATTGATAAAGGAAATATTAGCTGTCGGATTTGTGATAATCATATATCATCATAGAAAAGAAGAGTTAATTAACATAAATACATAAATTTCTCAATAATTAATGTATACCTCTTGGTTTAGAAATGTTTCCAGATACTTTTAGACTCAGATTTCACTCCTTGAAGAAGATATTAACATAAATGAAAAAAAACACTAAAAATTGATAAAGTTTATTGCATGACAATGCGTTAAAGAATTGATTGCCAAGTATTTTTTAATAGTGACATTAATTGATGGTTCAGTAATTTGAGAAAACAACGTGCAAACATATTAGTAAACTGTTTAGACTATCTTATTTTCATAGACAACTTTAATTGTGTGGTTAAAAGTTAGGTTGTTGTGATGAGTGATGAATGTATTATTATTATTATTTATTATGTTACAATAGAAGAAGTGGATAAATAAGTGAATTTAAAAAATTCATTTAAAAATATGTTTATTATATTGGTGATCTATGGAAGGGCTTATGTGAGTGAACACGAGTTTGTTACATGTATATGTGTATGGGTGAAAAAGCTATTTAAAATAAACAATAAATATTAGTACAGAGAAATAAACATTTGGCATTTAAGAAATAACTTGTTTTTTGTAATATAAAAACATGATGATTTCCAGTGAAATACATTTGTGGGTACATATGTCAGTGAAATGTACGTTATTTTGTGTATTTTGATAAAAGTTTTGTAAAGTGGAAAGCATAAATGATTAAAATAAAAGGAGTGAATAAATAAATCAATTTAAAAAATAAATTTAAAAATATGGTTACTGTGTGATCTATATGGATGTAGAGTCTATATGCAATTGAACTTGGAACAAGTTTATTATATGTGCGGTTTATTATATACTTATTAGCAAACTGTTTAGGTAGTAGCTTCTATTCATAGATAACTTTAACTTATTGTGCTTAAAGTTAGATTGTTATAATAAGAGTTGAACATATATAGTACATATGAATTCGTTACAAATTTTTCTTGTTGGATGATGTGAATCAAATCATTATCCATTAAGGCGACCAAAAGATTATGTTCAAGTCTGTTCGGGATTGAAGTACCCGAAGTGTCCGCCAGATGGCAAGCACCGACGAGCAACCTTCAATGAAAAATACTTCAATGAGTATACATATAGAGGTCTGCGGCAGCCACTATTCAGGTGCTTTATGCACATGCCTTGTTACTTTTCCCCTATACTTTTGCCTATACTTGTTGCGTACATTTGCCTACACTTGTCTTAGTTGCGACTAAGACACATTATTTGCCTTACTTATATTTACCCCTTGCTTTACTTATTGCCCAATTGCTATTTTTTTGCTTTGCTGATATTATGCGAGGCTCTCGTATTATCAGTTTGCCTATTGCATATACCTTGCGTATTGCTTGCCTATTTTACTCGAACGCGCGTAGCGTTCTTATTCCTTCTGCTTCCAATTTTACTTTCGAGTGGGTTGGAGCAGAGACTCCAAGAGTCACACTTATTCATTTCTTCTCGTTGACAAACTCTAACAATATAAACTCCGTATACGTTCATTCGTATACAAAGTCTGTCAAAGCACACAACCTCCTATAGTAGAGACAAAGAGACATACTGTTATATGGATATTCCTTTAAAGATAAGCTAGCGACTCTACCAAAGAAAATTTGCCCAGGACCTGAGTTTAGTTACAACGGAAGTTTTATCAATCTGTCGAATATAGAAGTGCAAGAATCTTGATAAAAGTATTATAATGTAATACTAACCCAGACCCTCCCATACTAAAATAACTTATATGCACAAAATTGTTAATAACTAAATATAATCTTTATTTGCAGTTATGTGCTATTATTTTCTGTTTATAAATGCATGATTTGGGATGCTAATAACACTATTTCGTCGCTTCCCGGTTAAAACGCGTTATTTAAAAATCGGCCTAAAAAAGGCGTTATTTGGAAATCGACCTGAAGAAGGCGTTATCTTGTAATCAATCTGAAAAAGGCGTTATCTAGAAATCGTCCTGAAAAAGACGTTATCTAGAAATCGGCCTGAAAAAGGCGTTATCTCGGAATGAACCTGAAGAAGGCGTTATCTCGCGTGTAAATTTTTTTTACTCTAATTTAAGTTGGCAACACTGTCAACATTTTCTTTATTTAATTTCAGAAATATGTTATATGATAATAGTGTACAATTTTTCAAGTTAACTATACAAATGCGGGACGATAGTAAAATTAATATTTCTTTTTTTTATTAACGATTTTTTTATACAATACTATATTGATTTTATAACACACACACACACACACCACACACACACACACACACACACACCACACACACACACACACACACACACACACACACACACACACACACACACACACACACACACACACACACACACGCACACACATATATATATATATATATGAGTAAATCTACAAAAAAGTAGCTCTTGTTTTTAAGGCAAAAAAGATAATTAAACTAGATAGTGAGAGTTTTCATTTACTTTTATGTAAAAATAAAAAATGTTAATTTCTTGTAAAGTTATATGAGTTTGGAGATATCGCTTTTACCGCTTTTTAACATTTTGGTGTATCTTAAACATATCTTCAAACTCACGTAACTTTTAAAGGAATAATAAAAAGCAAATTAAAGATCTCGCTTTCTAGTTTAATTCGAGTTTAAATCTCTTTTTTTTATTTTTGTATTATTTTTCCTGCCGAATTGGCTAGCATTTGAAAAAGGGTAATTTTTACCATTTGCTTCTGGAATTAAGAAAAAAACCTTTTCTTATTCCCAATTTTATTAATATAATTATTCCAATAAACAAAGTGTAAAGAATTATATACCCCACGGCGTGCGGAAAGTTTGTTTTTTCACCATACCCTGGCTGAAAATACCACTTTCGCTCCCGGCTCCGAAACGCGAATGTGGTATTTTCGGCTCGGGTATGATGAAAAATCGTATACACAACAGGGGGGTAAAGAGGGACACCCCAGAGCACGTGTTTGCCACCCTCGCCTTCCGCTCTCTTGGCAATTTACACCTGCTCTGGACTGGCCAACTCTTTACCTCCCTTGTTGTGTAATATACTATTCCGAACGCGTTGCCGTTCGAAAACGAATTTTTTAACACTCCGTGCGTAACGCTCCATTTCGTACACGCTGTAATAAAAAAGCATGCATTAAATCAAGCTTCTCACGCGTCGTGTCAAAAAATAGTGTTCAATACACGAGTGAGAAAGTAATGTTGTCCTTGTATGGCCTTTTCCCCCCCGCTTCGCTAGGGCGCAAACGTCCACACGAGGATAAAATCACTTTTTCGCACTTGTATCGAAAATAATTATTTCAGAACTATAAGTGTGCAAAATCGAACTCTGTGCAGCTCGTTAGGAGAAATAGTATACGTCACACGTGCGCAATAGATCACCCGCACTCGTCTCTTTTATATATCGCCCATGCTGTGCTCGCGCGACAAACTCAACTCGTGCGGGAATGACCTATTTTGCGCACTCGTTGCGTAATGTAATTCCGTAACTTGTGAGGAAAAATAGTGTGTACGCTACGCGTGCATAAAGAAGGAAATTATGCACGCGCGAAGATTGACGCTCGATTGGCCCGGGTATGGTGAAAAATAATATACGCAACACAGGGATAAAGAGGGCCATCCAAAGCACATGTTTGCCAGCCTCGCCTTCGGCTCGTACGGTAATTTACACGTGCTTAAAAGTTACATGAGTTTGGAGATATTGCTTTTACCGCTTTTTAACATTTTTGGTGTATCTTAAACATACCTTCAAACTCACGTAACTTTTAAGGGAAATGGTTAGCATTTGAAAAAGGGCAATTTTTTAGCATTTGTTTCTGGAATTAAGAAAAACCTTTTCTTATTCCCAATGTCGAGAAAAGGGATGTCGTTTTGGATTGTACACGAGTACTTTCCGTTCCTTTATGGTATAAAGAAGTAGTAGAAAAAATCTGTTTGGGAGGTGTGTTTAAAAAAATTATATAATATTGGTTATTACAAATATTTATTATATATTTATTATAAAATCAATATAGTATTGTATAAAAAAATCGTTAATAAAAAAAAAAACAAATATTAATTTTACTATCGCCCCGCATTTGTATAGTTAACTTAAAAAATTGTACACTATTATCATATAACATATTTCTGAAATTAAATAAAGAAAATGTTGACAGTGTTGGCAACTTAAATTAGAGTAAAAAAAATTTACGCGCGAGATAACGCCTTCTTCAGGTTCATTCCGAGATAACGCCTTTTTCAGGCCGATTTCTAGATAACGTCTTTTTCAAGACGATTTCTAGATAACGCCTTTTTCAGATTGATTACAAGATAACGCCTTCTTCAGGTCGATTTCCAAATAACGCCTTTTTCAGACCGATTTTTAAATAACGCCTTTTAACCGGGAAGCGACGATTTGCTGTTAGTAACAGTTGTTTACAGTTATTTTTAGTTATTTGCATTTATTTATCTTTTTTTATTCATCAAATGAAAGTCATGACAAAAATGCTAATAATAGTTATTTGCATTTTTATTGAAAAAAAAAATTTATAACAGATATGAATGATTATTATTTATAATTAAATATTATTATTGTAGTAAAATTTAACTTCAAACATGGTCTATCTCTATATCACATCTTTTAAAAAATCCTTTGATGAATTATTTTACAAAATCTGGACAATCTTTTAAAAACTTTTGCAAGCAATGAGAAATTATTTTCCAAAACCTTTACAATCCTTTTATAAGAACTTTTGAAAACCGTAAGAATTTGTTTCCAAAACCTACACAATCCTTTGAAATTATTTACGTTTTATTTTATGAAAAGGAATTCTACGAATCAATAATAAATTTTTGGTATTTTTAATTTAATTTCTTTCACGCGGATAAAAAAAACCTTGCCGGGGGACGCGAGGGCTACGCATATAAGGGAGTCATGTAGACATGAAAAAATAAGCAAAACGATTATTTAAATAATTTTAAAACCCAAGTATCCGGGGGATGCGAGGTCCACGCATATTAGGGAATTACGTAGACGTGCAACAATAAGCCAGACAATTATTTAAACAATTTTGAAACCCAAGTAGGCAGGGGATATGAGGTCCGCGCATATAAGGGAGTCATGTAGATATAAAAAAATAAACCAAACGATTATTTAAATAATTATTAAACCCAATTAGCCGGGAGTGCGAGGTCCACGCATATTAGGGAGTTACGTAGACGGGCAACAATAAGCAAGACAATTATTTAAACAACTTTTAAACCCAAGTAGGCGAGGGATATGAGGTCCACGCATATAAGGGAGTCGAGTAGACATGAAAAAATAGGCAAAACGATTATTTAAATAATTTATAAACCCAAGTAGCCGGGGGACGCGATGTCCACGCATGTAAGGAAGCTAGTTAGACATGCAGCAATAAGCAAGACAACTATTTAAACAATTTTGAAACCTAAGTAGGCGGGGGATATGAGGTCCACGTATATATGTCAGACATGTATGAAAAAATAAGCAAAACGATTATTTAAATAATTTTTAAACCTAAATAGCCGGCGGACGCTAGGTTCACGCATATTAGGGAACTGCGTAGACGTGCAACAATAAGCAAGACAATTATTTAAACAATTTTAACCCAAGAAGGTGGGGGATATGAGGTCCAAGCATATAAGGGAGTCATGTAGACATGAAAAAATAATCCAAACGATTATTTAAATCATTACTAAACCCAAGTAGCCGGAGATACGAGATCCACGCATATTAGGGCATTTCGCAGACGTGCAACAATAAGCAAGACAATTATTTAAACAATTTTGAAACCCAAGTATGCGGGGGATATGAGTTCCACACATATAAGGGAGTCATGTAGACATGAAAAAATAAGCCAAACGATAAGTTAACTAATTTTTAAACCCAAGTAGGCGAGGGATATGAGGTCCATGCATATATGTCAGACATGTAGACATGAAAAAATAAGCAAAACGATTATTTAAATAATTTTTAAACCTAAATATCCGGCGGACGCTAGGTTCACGCATATTAGGGCATTACGTTAGACGTGCAACAATAAGCAAAACAATTATTTAAACAATTTTGAAACCCATATAGGCGGGGGATATGAGGTCCGCGCATATAAGGGAGTCATGTAGACATGAAAAAATAAACCAAACGATTTCTCGTTCTACTGGTTTTATCTGTCTTGAATGCTTTTGCTCATTCTTAGTGTTAATTTATTAATTGTGGGAGTCTTCTTTGTTAATTTATTAGTTGTGAGAGTTTTTATATGTTAATTTATTATTAGTGTCGGTTTTTTTATGTTTATTAAACGTTTTAATTTATTAACAATGTACATTGACGTATTTGATAAAATGAAAAATAAGAAAAGAAAAAAGCTCTGTCATTTTCTAGAAAAATGTGACGAAGTGTAATACTGATGTTAATTAGGACTTGAAAAGGATAGCGATCAAGCTATCGAAACGTCGTATACTTAATTTAAATCAGTTGTACTCATTAACATCAATAGAGTCCCACACAAGAAAAACCAAACGATTATTTAAATAATTTTTAAACCCAGGTAGCCGGGGGATATGAGGTCCACGCATATAAGAGATTCATGTATAGACATGAAAAAATAATCCAAACGATTATCTAAATAATTTTTAAACCCAAGTAGGCGGGGGATATGAAGTCCACGAATATAAGGGAGTCATTTGGACATTAAAAAATAAAGCAAACGATAACATAAATAATTTTTAAACCCAGGTAGGTAGGGAATATGAGGTTCACGCATATAAGGGAGTCATGTATAGACATGAAAAAATAAGCCAAACGAAAATATAATAATTTTCAAACCCAAGTAAGCGGGGGATATGAGGTCCACGCATATAAGGGAATGATGTAGACATGAAAAAATTAGCAAAACGATTATTTAAATAATTATTAAATCCAAGTAGCCGGGGATGCGAGGTCCACGCATATTAGGAAATAACGTAGACGTGCAACAATAAGCAAGACAATTATTTAAACAATTTTGAAACCCAAGTAGGCGGGGGATATGAGGTCCACGCATATAAGGGAATGATGTAGACATGAAAAAATTAGCAAAACGATTATTTTAATAATTATTAAACCCTAGTAGCCGGGGATGCGAGGTCCACGCATATTTGTGCATTACGTAGACGTGCAACAATAAGCAATACAATTATTTGAACAATTTTGAAACCCACGTAGGCGGGGGATATGAGGTTCACGCATATAAGGGAGTCATGTAGACATGAAAAAATAAACCAAACGATAATTTAAATAATTTTTGACCTAAGTAGGCGGGGGATATGAGGTCCACGCACATAAGGGAGTCATGTATAGACATGAAAAAATAAGCCAAATGAAAATATAATAATTTTAAACCCAAGTATGCGGGGGATATGTGGTCCACGCATACAAGAGAGTCGTGCAGACATGAAAAAATAAGCAAAACGATTATTTGAATAATTTTTAAACCCAAGTAGCCGGGGGACGCGATGTCCACGCATGTGAGGAAGTTAGGTAGACGTGTAGAATAAGCAAGATAATTATTTAAACAATTTTTAAACCCAAGTAGCCGGGGACACGATGTTCACGCATATAAAGAAGTTACGTAGACATGCAACAATAAGCAAGACTATTAATTAAATAATTATTAAATACATGTAGCCGGCACCGCGAGATCCTCGCAAAGAAGGGAGTCGAGTTATAGAGGTTAAGAATTTTTGAGGTTAAAAGTCTTGCTTACCTCGCACGTCTACGTAACTCGCGTCACCCGGTTACTTGCGTTTACAAATTATTTAAATAATTGTTTTGCTTATTTTTTCATGTCTACATGACTCCCATATATGCGTGGACCCCATATCCCCCGCCTAGCATAATTGTCTAGCTTATTCTTGCACGTCTACGTAATTCTCTAATATGCGTCGACCTGGCACTCCCGGCTACTTGGGTTTAATAATTACTTAAATAATCGTTTAGTTAATTTTTTCAGGTCTAGATGACTTCCTTATATGCTTGGGCTTCATATCCCCCACCTACTTGGGTTAAAATTGTTTAAATAATTGTCTTACTTATTGTGGCACGTCTACGCAGTTCCATAATATACGTGGACCTAGCGTCCCCTAGCTATTTTGGTTTAAAAATTATTTAAATAATCGTTATGCTTATTTGTTCATGTCTACATGACTCCCATATATGCGTGGACCTCATATCCCGCGCCTACTTGGGTTTAAAAATTATTTAAATTATCGTTTGGTTTATTTTTTCATGTCTACATCACTCCCTTATATGCGTGGACCTCATATGCCCCGCCTACTTGGGTTTCAAAATTGTTTAAATAATTGTCTTGCTTATTGTTGCACGTCTACGTTATTCCCTAATATGCGTGGACCTCGCATCTCCGGCTACTTGGGTTTAATAATTATTTAAATAATCGTTTGGCTTATTTTTTCATGTCTACATGACTCCCTTATATACGTGGACCTCATATCCCCCGCCTACTTGGGTTTCAAAATTGTTTAAATAATTGTCTTGCTTATTGTTACAGGTCCACGTAATGCCCTAATATGCGTGGACCTCGCATCCTCGGCTACTTGGTTTTAATAATTATTTAAATAATCGTTTAGATTATTTTTTCATTTCTACATCACTCCCTTATATGTGTGGACCTCATATACCCCGCCTACGTGGGTTTCAAAATTGTTTAAATAATTATCTTGCTTATTGTTGCACGTCTACGTAATTCCCTAATATGTGTGGACCTCGCATCCGCCGGCTACTTGGGTTTAATAATTATTTAAATTATCGTTTGGCTGATTTTTTTTATGTCTACATGACTCTCTTATATGCGTGGACCTCATATCCCCCGCCTACTTGGGTTTAAAAATTATTTAAATTGGGGGGGTCCAAAGTTTAGACGACTCACTTGAAAATTCAAGTCAACTATAGACGTGCTCGGTTTCGATATAAGCTACTGCAGATTGTGCAAAATTTCGAAATTCGAAATTACGAAAATCATATTTTCGAATGTAACAATTCACCTACTGTCCAAAATATCAAATTTCATTAATAGAATTTTAATAGGGATACAATAAACAAAGTTCGAAATAAATCATTAGAAACAAGTTATATTTGCTTTGAAATCGTATTGATGAAATTCGATGTTTTGGACAGTAGGTAAATTGTTAGATTCGAAAATACGATTTTCGTAATTTAGAATTTCGAAACTTTGCACAATCTGCAGTAGCTTATATTGAAACCGAGCACGTCTATAGTTGACTTCAATTTTCAAGTGAGTCCTCTAAACTTTGGCCCCCCCCCCCCCCTTTAAATTACCGTTTGGTTTATGTTTTCATTTCTACATCACTCCCTTATATGTGTGGACCTCATATGCCCCGCCTACGTGGGTTTCAAAATTGTTTAAATAATTATCTTGCTTACTGTTGCACGTCTACGTAATTCCCTAATATGTGTGGACCTCGCATCCGCCGGCTACTTGGGTTTAATAATTATTTAAATTATCGTTTGGCTGATTTTTTCATGTCTACATGACTCCCTTATATGCGTGGACCTCATACCCCCGCCTATTTGGGTTTCAAAATTGTTTAAATAATTGTCTTGCTTATTGTTGCCCGTCTACGTAACTCCCTAATATGCGTGGACCTCGCACTCCCGGCTAATTGGGTTTAATAATTATTTAAATAATCGTTTGGTTTATTTTTTTATATCTACATGACTCCCTTATATGCGCGAACCTCGTATCCCCTGCCTACTTGGGTTTCAAAATTGTTTAAATAATTGTCTGGCTTATTGTTGCACGTCTACGTAATTCCCTAATATGCGTGGACCTCGCATCCCCCGGATACTTGGGTTTTAAAATTATTTAAATAATCGTTTTGCTTATTTTTTCATGTCTACATGACTCCCTTATATGCATAGACCTCGCGTCCCCCGGCGAGGTTTTTTTTATCCGCGTGAAAGAAATTAAATTAAAAATACCAAAAATTTATTATTGATTAGTAGAATTCCTTTTCATAAAATAAAACGTAAATAATTTCAAAGGATTGTGCAGGTTTCGGAAACAAATTCTTACGGTTTTCAAAAGTTCTTGTAAAAGGATTGTAAAGGTTTTGGAAAATAATTTCTCATTGCTTGCAAAAGTTTTTAAAAGATTGTCCAGATTTTGTAAAATAATTCATCAAAGGATTTTTTAAAAGATGTGATATAGAGATATACCATGTTTGAAGTTAAATTTTACTACAATAATAATATTTAATTATAAATAATAATCATTCATATCTGTTATAAATTTTTTTTTTTCAATAAAAATGCAAATAACTGTTATTAGCATTTTTTGTCATGACTTTCATTTGATGAATAAAAAAAGATAAATAAATGCAAATAACTAAAAATAACTGTAAAGAACTGTTACTAACAGCAAATAGTGTTATTAGCATCCCAAATCATGCATTTATAAACAGCAAATAATAGCACATAACTGCAAATAAAGATTATATTTAGTTATTAACAGTTTTGTGCATATAAGTTATTTCAGTCTGGGAGGGTCTGGGTTAGTATTACATTATAATACTTTTATTAAGATTCTTGCACTTCTATATTCGACAGATTGATAAAACTTTCTTTGTAACTAAACTCAGGTCCTGGGCAAATTTTCTTTGGTAGAGTCGCTAGCTTACCTTTAAAGGAATATCCACATAACAGTATGTCTCTTTGTCTCTACTATAGGAGGTTGTGTGCTTTGACAGACTTGAACATAATCTTTTGGTCGCCTTAATGGATAATGATTTGATTCACATCATCCAACAAGAAAAATTTGTAACGAATTCATATGTACTATATATGTTCAACTCTTATTATAACAATCTAACTTTAAGCACAATAAGTTAAAGTTGATATGATGATATATGATTAGCACAAATCCGACAGCTAAAATTTTTCTTTATCAATGCTATTGATATTTGTTGATTATTTTTTTATTACTGAATTTTCACTCACATATAATTATAACCAATGTGTCCTAGTCATCTTTCACATTTCTTTGTTCATCTATATTTACTTTATTTACTTTCATTATTGTTCCAACAATATATATGCTAAAATGCTATTCCTATTTCCAAAAAATGTAGCTTCTTTCTCCAATAAGTGTTATAATTTATTCACAATTTTCTTCAATAAGTTAAAATTCGTCAATTAAAACTTCTGCTTTGTCTAGCTATATGATTTAAACAGCCACACTGATGAAATACAAGATTACTTCAAAACTTCTTTTGTATAGCCTGAAAAAATATAAAAGCTTGACACAAAGTATCAAGTTCTCTACAACTATTTTTATCTATGTAATACTTATCTAATAAAAATGATTTATCCACTGATGAACCCAAAACAATTTTTTCCAATGAAAATAAGGCGAATATCTCTACACCGTACTTAGGCTGGTGAAACATCTTCGTCGTCGTCGGATTCATCTACGTCGTAACTTACACTGTGCACTTCGCCTGATGAATAAGTTATTGAAAAAACTGGTGGAAGTGTAAACAACAGTCGTTCCAGCGTTCCAAACGCGATTCGTTCGACTTGATACGTCTGAACTTAGCTGCTCGGTATTATTTCGGCTGGATCGATCTGAAGTTAGCCATTCGGTACCACAGAATAATCGAGGCGCCAACCTTGACCAACGCTGGCTATAAAATAGTTTACGATACTCGTGACTTAAGTGGTTCATTATCACATGGCGTTTACGCCACGGGCGCTAACCTCACGCCGTACACTAATGGGCTACTTAAGTCACACGTATCGTAATATACTATTACTAAACTTTTTTCTCAGTGTAGGTTTTCTTTTAGAGCGCACGTAGTTCACGTGTCGGCGCGTCTATTTATAATGTGATGCTTTTACTTTTTATTAGTTTGTATGTGTGTGGTCTAACTAAGTGAGCTAACGATTTTTTCACATTTATTGGTTGCAAAAATGGTCAAAATGTTGTACTATCTATTAATTTGGGATTTTAATACTAGCTAAAATAGCTAGCCGACAAAGCCTTCAAAAATCTAGTAACAAGCGATTTGTTATGGCGAAGAGTGAGGGAGATAGAGTCACATTAATGAATGTAGGTTTATATCTTATAGAATAAAGCTGTAAATAGTACAAAGACTACTAAATTTTGTTTATATCCCGGTAAACTATATCTCTTATGAGTATAAGTTTTACAATATGTAATTAAATTGTTATGAAATTTTAATGTGAAGATTTTGAGGTTTGCCCATTCCATGAAATGTGAGAAGTTGATGGAAAAAAGCGTTACATTTGGGTCTAATAACTAACCATTTCCAATGACCAGTTTCTGTTTCCCTGCCCATCTCTAATGGAATTTCTACCAGGGACGAGTTCTCGGAATGATGAATCTGAAATAATTTTTTGTGCTCAAACCAATAAAAGCTACATCCAATTCACACATATAAACTTCAATATTCCACACCGCACACTTCATCCCCAGCACTAGACTTCCTGACGAAAAGAAAACAAAGAAGCCCTGTGGCCGTAATTCATTTGCCATCACGCACACTCGCACTAGCCACAGGGCTTCTCTGAAACCAGTCACATAAGTGCTGTGCTGAGCATTTTTGGCCGTGCTGTGCAGCACAGTATATATAAGTATACAGAAAAGCATCGTAAGTTTCAATTACGTTTTTAACAGGGTATTGTTTTAATCGATATGTATAAGATTATGATAAATGATAAAACATGCCTGTATTATATAGTAAATTATATTAATTGTGTAGCAATTATAAAGTGTTTCTAATAGATATAACTATTGAGTATTTCCATAAATGCGTGGCTGTGCTGCCATTTCCCGATTCTATTGCCGATTCCCAATGTCACGGAGGTTTCCGTCGACGTTTAGACAATGAATAAGAAGACGAGAGACCGCGTCGACTCAGCAAAAGAAAGAACTACTTAGCTCGCAATCCATTCGACGTTAGTAGTATAAATGCTCGCAATCCACTCGACGTTAGTACAAATAATAAATAAAAAATTAAATGTTCATAGGGATGTATTTTTATTGTTTATGTTTTGTAAAGCCAAATACTTACATATAAATAGAAATTTTGCAACCCCTGCCATAAATAAACACATTATTTGGTAGATTGGCCATTAGCATCCATTAATATAATTAGATAGAGGTGATTGTTGTGTAAAATTTCACGCTCTACAACTTTGTTTGGGATTTTTTCGATATCTCCCGTCGTTCTCAAGTTATAAGAGAAAAACCATTTTCGTGGATGGTTTTTTGCCAATTTTGGGGGGGGGGGGGGGGTGGATATGGATATGGGCTGATCTGAACATATGGTACCTGAAAATAAAAAAGTTTTTTTTATTGCGATCATATGCTTGAAAAAACTGTAAATACTTTTCATTTATTTATTCTGTTTCACTAATCACGAATTATTAAGATAGAATTTGATCTTTTTGGTCTTGAGATCGTTTTTGGAACACAAAATCACGCATATGTGCGCCATCTGTAAATACCGTGCGGTGGTCCCATAAGAACTATCATGCCGGAATGATACACTTTCATAAAGAAATGAGCTACCTCGATTCCATATAAAAGTAAATGAAAACAAAGCTTGATAAAAACGCAATGAAAATTTCTAAATTAATAAATTAAAAGCAATAGTAATAGTTGTATTATTGTAGCCAAAAACGGATCGGATTTAGGTAAATTAGGTTGCTGCGTGCAGCGTGACGTGCGCATGCGCCATGCGTGTCGTCTGCTACTGCGTCGCTTGTTCAGGGCCAACCAGTGCAATGGGAAGGACTGCAGACGGCAGTATGCAAGTAGTGCTTGTAGCGCACACAACTGACCTAAGTGCTTTCGTCCTTTGGTTTTTCCAGCAACGACTTCGACGCTAACCGACAAGAAATGGTATGAATTTAAATTTTTATTAAGTATTCGTGACGTTTTATAGTAGAGAAAATCTGTGACTGTTTACATACTTGAGTTCTATGAAAATATTTAAATTAGAATATAACTTTTAAAAACCCTAGCGGAAATCATTTCTGTAAAAACTGTAAATAACTGTAATAACTGTTAATAAATGTTTGGTTTCAGACAGTAATAACCATTATTTACAGTTGTTAACAGTTATTTACAGTCTTTTTAGTTATTTACAGTTATTTACAATTATTAACGTTTTTTATTTCCGCTAGAGAATAACAGATATTTTAGTAAGTGCAAAATTAATATTTTATGTGTTATTTATTTATAGGATGCAATGGATTACGAGAAATTATTTTATGAAAAGTTGAAGTCTTTTCAGACAAATAAGTTTTTTCATGGATCATTTGATCGAATACAAAAAAGCTGGAGTATTGCTAAAAGCATAAGTGATGTAGGGGATGAGATATTTGATAAATGTAGTCATGATGCTCCTACGCATGAGACAATTTTTCAATTGTATTCAAAATTCAAAATATTTGTGCCTCATAAACCACATCAGTATATAACTGCTTGTTGGAATAGTGCAAAATTTTTATATCATGTAGGAAAATATGAAGAGTGCTTAATAGAAGTTGATAGGGGACTAAAGATGAATACAAGTATTCATGAGGCAGAGTTAATATTGTTAAAAGAAAGGTGTGCTAGAAAGCAAAAGGAAAAAGAGATGGACTTATCATTGGCTTTTAAAGAAAAATTAAACATAGTTTCATCAAATATAACTGATGGGTAACTAAATTTTTAATCATTTTATTTAGTGTTAAAATAATTTTTAATTACATTAGACAAATTAATTTTACTTTTATGATTTTTTACAGGAATAGTGAAAGTGATGATCCTCAAGAAACTATAGATAAATCATACCTTGATATTTTGAGTGAAGTTAAGTCAAAACAAGTATTAGAGAATGTTAAAGTAAATCAAAATTTTTCTTATGGAAAACATTTAGTCACTACACGAGATATTCTTCCTGGAGAAATTATATTGATCTCAGAATCATATGTGAATGTTCCGAATTACACAAGAAATGAGAGCTATTGTAATCATTGTTTAATGCCAGCATGGACTGGTATACCCTGCCCAAATTGTCCTTGCGCTATGTATTGCAGCGAGAAATGTTACAATAAAGCTCTACAGATGTATCATGATATTGAATGCTTATGCTTACAATTTATAATATCAGGAAACAATGTATTAGATTATTATATGCACACTAGTCTGAGATCTGTTATCAAAGGTGTTAAAGAATTTCAAACTCTTGCCAAATTCAGAAAAGAAGTTAATAAAGCTCGTTATAAATCAGGTAATTATAATTACATTTTTATATTTTTATAAAGAAGTTTAAGACTTATTTGTATGATTATTTTTGAAATTAAAACTCTATTTTCTACAGATATGAAAATTCTGGCAGAAGATGTTATGTTCAAAAAAGATTCATTCTTGAGTCTATTTATTTATAAAAATGTGAATCTTGACCTTCAAACACTGAACAAACTTGCCTTCCTATCGTGCAAAGCTGTTGTAAGCCTAGTTAAATGTACACCGTTCTTTGGATATAACTGTAAATCAAATACAATTGAAGATATACTAGAAAATGAAGATATCATTTTTATAGGTACACTACTGTTAGAAATATCTGCAATTGCTTACAAAAATAGTATAAAGGTTAGTATTTTAGACATTTCTTATAGTTTTAGTGAATAGAGAGAAATACCATTTTTTTTTATTTTAGTAACAATTATATATAAAAAAAATGGGAAAAAAATTAGAATTAAAATATTTTATTTAATTTTATTGCTTTATTGAACAGGTATTTGAGCAAAATGCTGATTGCCCAAATAGGATTAATGGAAATGTGTGCATTGCACAAGAAAATCTTTGCTGTGAAAGGGGATATTCATTTAGCACACTTGCTACTTTGATTCCGCATTCATGTTCACCAAATGTGAAATCATTGAAGACACTAAATGGAGAAGAATTTTGGTATTCATTAGTACCAATAAAGAAAGGCTCAGAAGTAATAATTTTTTTACTTACATTTAACAATATAAAATATTATACAAAATCATTTATATGCAATTATCTGACGTTTTTTTTCAGTTACTTGAATGTTATGGATCTACATTTTATGAAATGGATTATGATTATAGAAAAGATTTTACAGCTCAACTATTAGGCAGATTTTGCACTTGTATAGCGTGTATTCAAAGGTGGACAGCAAAATTGATTGTAGATGTGAGTATTCAATATTTAATAATTAATATAAAGGTGAATAGTCAATTAAATTACAGTTTATAATGTATTCCTAATGTTTATTTCAGGACGAAATAATAATGTTCCCTGAAGTTTTCGTAAATGTTATGGATACTATGAAAACTCATTGGCAAAAGGAAGAATTTTTCAATTTTGTAGTTAAAAATGGGCTACTCAATCAAGAGGTGGTGAATGAACTATCGCGTCTTATAGAAAAGACTGATAATTATATAGTACCGACTTTTGCGACGTGCAATTTAATGTATCTTTTAAACTATGTCATGAATGGATTATATGGACATTATCTCAATATGCCCATTGCATGCGAAACTACTTAAGATAACAATTAGATTTCTTTAGAGTTTTTACAAAAATGTAAATATCTTTTACAAGCACGATAAAGAAGATTTTTTATTTTCAATTTTAAAATCTTATACATTGTAGTTTTTATTATTGATATTAAATGTTAAATGAATGAGTGAATGACAAATAAATTTTATAACTTTTAAAAAAAACTGATGTTTGGTTTATTCTATAATTGCAAATTATTCATATATTTATTTTTGTCTTATTTTAATCGATTATTTTTTTTAAAGTCGTTGATTATAGATCTTTTTATTTAAAATTCACTAAAAATATTAGTGACATACTGACTAATCAAAAACAAAAAGCAGTAATACTTAAAAATGATCTGTAATCAAACGATAATATTATATCTAAAATATATTTTACATATAATATATGTAAAATAGATTTATATGCAATTCAAACTTTCCCGCGTTTTGATTCAATTTCCTCTATATATATCTTCCTATATTATATAGGCGTTACCGTTATATTTGAACGTAGTCCCTCCACCCCCTTCACCATCCGCTCCACCGTCCCCTCTACTTACCTATCTGCTGCCCCTCCACCGTCCCCTCCACTTTTTAACGTTAAATTCGTTAAAAAATCACGTTATTTTTCAATCTCAGCACCTCCACCGCCCCTCCGCCGTCCCCTCCTCCCCTCCACCGACCTCACCACCTCCTCTCCACTTCTCCCTCCACCTTTCCCTCCACCGTCCCCTCCATCATCCCCTCTACCGCGAAAACAACCACCATTGAGGTATTGTTGTAGGCGCGTTGAGTGAACATTCGATGAAATAATATATACATCTCAACGCTCAAGACAAGCTTACAACTCAGAAAATTAATTTTAATTATAAATACGAAAAAAGCTTAGAATTTTCTGAAAATTAAAGTTTTAAACAACTGACACGCTTGTTCTGTCCAACAATTCCCCTTTGAAGAGATTGGTAAAATTTTCCCTAAACCACACAAAATTGTTCTTGTTGGTAAAACTAGGAAACGATGATCTAGCTCGAAAATTCCAATGTGCTCGTTTGTTCGAGATAAATTAAAAGTTTTTCCGGTATCTATAATTTTACACTGCAGAGGATTTCCACCTACAGCACCCTGCAACCATCGATCTTTCACTCTAATCGTTATATGAGCAATTCTCAGGATTTTCTACAAAAAAGAGGATCCAAAAAGATAAAACAAATTTTGAGGCACACTTCTGTTATAAGTTTTTTCTCGTTCTGTAGTTAAATATTCTATAGATTCAATAATAAAAAAATTTTATTATTCAAATGATTCGGCTGCCCACTATTATTTATTCTATTAAATACAACAGAACTATAAAGAATTATAATTAAATAAAGGCAGCCGCTTATCACAAAGGAAAACCGTAACGTGACGGTCAATAGCGGTCAACCCGTCTACGCATGTAATGCTTATACTGTTAAATATAAACTTCAATATAATTTTAATTATTAACTATGCGCAAATAAATAAAATAAGAACTTGGCGGATTTATGTCACACGAGCTACACTGTAAAAAAAGTTTGGTAGATTTCTCACCAGATATGTACAAAATCCCGCAGCTCAGTGATGTACGGTTACAGAGTACACGGAATTTTCCTCTGCTGAGCAGTGGCCTCTGTTGTTACCGCTGCTGAACTGCTGAGCAGTGCAAAAGTCCCAAGGAAAGAGGGAATTCGGTCTAGTAGAGAATGGTAAAAGTACCACGGAGTGGTAAAATTCCGTCAATTATAATTACGGAATTTTACCACTATGTGATACTTTTACCATTCTCTACTAGACCGAATTCTCTCTTTTTTGGGGACTTTTGCACTGCTCAGCAGCTGTAATAACAGAGGCCACTGCTCAGCAGAGGAAAATTCTGTGTACTCTGTAACCGTACATCACTGAGCTGCGGGATTTTGTACATATCTGGTGAGAAATCTACCAAACTTTTTTTACAGTGTAGCTCGTGTGACATAAATCCGCCAAGTTCTTATTTTATTTATTTGCGCATAGTTAATAATTAAAATTATATTGAAGTTTATATTTAACAGTATAAGCATTACATGCGTAGACGGGTTGACCGCTATTGACCGTCACGTTACGGTTTTCCTTTGTGATAAGCGGCTGCCTTTATTTAATTATAATTCTTTATAGTTCTGTTGTATTTAATAGAATAAATAATAGTGGGCAGCCGAATCATTTGAATAATAAAATTTTTTTATTATTGAATCTATAGAATATTTAACTACAGAACGAGAAAAAACTTATAACAGAAGTGTGCCTCAAAATTTGTTTTATCTTTTTGGATCCTCTTTTTTGTAGAAAATCCTGAGAATTGCTCATATAACGATTAGAGTGAAAGATCGATGGTTGCAGGGTGCTGTAGGTGGAAATCCTCTGCAGTGTAAAATTATAGATACCGGAAAAACTTTTAATTTATCTCGAACAAACGAGCACATTGGAATTTTCGAGCTAGATCATCGTTTCCTAGTTTTACCAACAAGAACAATTTTGTGTGGTTTAGGGAAAATTTTACCAATCTCTTCAAAGGGGAATTGTTGGAAAGAACAAGCGTGTCAGTTGTTTAAAACTTTAATTTTCAGAAAATTCTAAGCTTTTTTCGTATTTATAATTAAAATTAATTTTCTGAGTTGTAAGCTTGTCTTGAGCGTTGAGATGTATATATTATTTCATCGAATGTTCACTCAACGCGCCTACAACAATACCTCAATGGTGGTTGTTTTCGCGGTAGAGGGGATGATGGAGGGGACGGTGGAGGGAAAGGTGGAGGGAGAAGTGGAGAGGAGGTGGTGAGGTCGGTGGAGGGGAGGAGGGGACGGCGGAGGGGCGGTGGAGGTGCTGAGATTGAAAAATAACTGTGATTTTTTAACGAATTTAACGTTAAAAAGTGGAGGGGACGGTGGAGGGGCAGCAGATAGGTAAGTGGAGGGGACGGTGGAGCGGATGGTGAAGGGGTGGAGGGACTACGTTCAAATATAACGGTAACGCCTATATAATATAGGAAGATATATATAGAGGAAATTGAATCAAAACGCGGGAAAGTTTGAATTGCATATAAATCTATTTTACATATATTATATGTAAAATATATTTTAGATATAATATTATCGTTTGATTACAGATCATTTTTAAGTATTACTGCTTTTTGTTTTTGATTAGTCAGTATGTCACTAATATTTTTAGTGAATTTTAAATAAAAAGATCTATAATCAACGACTTTAAAAAAAATAATCGATTAAAATAAGACAAAAATAAATATATGAATAATTTGCAATTATAGAATAAACCAAACATCAGTTTTTTTTAAAAGTTATAAAATTTATTTGTCATTCACTCATTCATTTAACATTTAATATCAATAATAAAAACTACAATGTATAAGATTTTAAAATTGAAAATAAAAAATCTTCTTTATCGTGCTTGTAAAAGATATTTACATTTTTGTAAAAACTCTAAAGAAATCTAATTGTTATCTTAAGTAGTTTCGCATGCAATGGGCATATTGAGATAATGTCCATATAATCCATTCATGACATAGTTTAAAAGATACATTAAATTGCACGTCGCAAAAGTCGGTACTATATAATTATCAGTCTTTTCTATAAGACGCGATAGTTCATTCACCACCTCTTGATTGAGTAGCCCATTTTTAACTACAAAATTGAAAAATTCTTCCTTTTGCCAATGAGTTTTCATAGTATCCATAACATTTACGAAAACTTCAGGGAACATTATTATTTCGTCCTGAAATAAACATTAGAATACATTATAAACTGTAATTTAATTGACTATTCACCTTTATATTAATTATTAAATATTGAATACTCACATCTACAATCAATTTTGCTGTCCACCTTTGAATACACGCTATACAAGTGCAAAATCTGCCTAATAGTTGAGCTGTAAAATCTTTTCTATAATCATAATCCATTTCATAAAATGTAGATCCATAACATTCAAGTAACTGAAAAAAAACGTCAGATAATTGCATATAAATGATTTTGTATAATATTTTATATTGTTAAATGTAAGTAAAAAAATTATTACTTCTGAGCCTTTCTTTATTGGTACTAATGAATACCAAAATTCTTCTCCATTTAGTGTCTTCAATGATTTCACATTTGGTGAACATGAATGCGGAATCAAAGTAGCAAGTGTGCTAAATGAATATCCCCTTTCACAGCAAAGATTTTCTTGTGCAATGCACACATTTCCATTAATCCTATTTGGGCAATCAGCATTTTGCTCAAATACCTGTTCAATAAAGCAATAAAATTAAATAAAATATTTTAATTCTAATTTTTTTCCCATTTTTTTTATATATAATTGTTACTAAAATAAAAAAAAATGGTATTTCTCTCTATTCACTAAAACTATAAGAAATGTCTAAAATACTAACCTTTATACTATTTTTGTAAGCAATTGCAGATATTTCTAACAGTAGTGTACCTATAAAAATGATATCTTCATTTTCTAGTATATCTTCAATTGTATTTGATTTACAGTTATATCCAAAGAACGGTGTACATTTAACTAGGCTTACAACAGCTTTGCACGATAGGAAGGCAAGTTTGTTCAGTGTTTGAAGGTCAAGATTCACATTTTTATAAATAAATAGACTCAAGAATGAATCTTTTTTGAACATAACATCTTCTGCCAGAATTTTCATATCTGTAGAAAATAGAGTTTTAATTTCAGAAATAATCATATAAATAAGTCTTAAACTTCTTTATAAAAATATAAAAATGTAATTATAATTACCTGATTTATAACGAGCTTTATTAACTTCTTTTCTGAATTTGGCAAGAGTTTGAAATTCTTTAACACCTTTGATAACAGATCTCAGACTAGTGTGCATATAATAATCTAATACATTGTTTCCTGATATTATAAATTGTAAGCATAAGCATTCAATATCATGATACATCTGTAGAGCTTTATTGTAACATTTCTCGCTGCAATACATAGCGCAAGGACAATTTGGGCAGGGTATACCAGTCCATGCTGGCATTAAACAATGATTACAATAGCTCTCATTTCTTGTGTAATTCGGAACATTCACATATGATTCTGAGATCAATATAATTTCTCCAGGAAGAATATCTCGTGTAGTGACTAAATGTTTTCCATAAGAAAAATTTTGATTTACTTTAACATTCTCTAATACTTGTTTTGACTTAACTTCACTCAAAATATCAAGGTATGATTTATCTATAGTTTCTTGAGGATCATCACTTTCACTATTCCTGTAAAAATCATAAAAGTAAAATTAATTTGTCTAATGTAATTAAAAATTATTTTAACACTAAATAAAATGATTAAAAATTTAGTTACCCATCAGTTATATTTGATGAAACTATGTTTAATTTTTCTTTAAAAGCCAATGATAAGTCCATCTCTTTTTCCTTTTGCTTTCTAGCACACCTTTCTTTTAACAATATTAACTCTGCCTCATGAATACTTGTATTCATCTTTAGTCCCCTATCAACTTCTATTAAGCACTCTTCATATTTTCCTACATGATATAAAAATTTTGCACTATTCCAACAAGCAGTTATATACTGATGTGGTTTATGAGGCACAAATATTTTGAATTTTGAATACAATTGAAAAATTGTCTCATGCGTAGGAGCATCATGACTACATTTATCAAATATCTCATCCCCTACATCACTTATGCTTTTAGCAATACTCCAGCTTTTTTGTATTCGATCAAATGATCCATGAAAAAACTTATTTGTCTGAAAAGACTTCAACTTTTCATAAAATAATTTCTCGTAATCCATTGCATCCTATAAATAAATAACACATAAAATATTAATTTTGCACTTACTAAAATATCTGTTATTCTCTAGCGGAAATAAAAAACGTTAATAATTGTAAATAACTGTAAATAACTAAAAGACTGTAAATAACTGTTAACAACTGTAAATAATGGTTATTACTGTCTGAAACCAAACATTTATTAACAGTTATTACAGTTATTTACAGTTTTTACAGAAATGATTTCCGCTAGGGTTTTTAAAAGTTATATTCTAATTTAAATATTTTCATAGAACTCAAGTATGTAAACAGTCACAGATTTTCTCTACTATAAAACGTCACGAATACTTAATAAAAATTTAAATTCATACCATTTCTTGTCGGTTAGCGTCGAAGTCGTTGCTGGAAAAACCAAAGGACGAAAGCACTTAGGTCAGTTGTGTGCGCTACAAGCACTACTTGCATACTGCCGTCTGCAGTCCTTCCCATTGCACTGGTTGGCCCTGAACAAGCGACGCAGTAGCAGACGACACGCATGGCGCATGCGCACGTCACGCTGCACGCAGCAACCTAATTTACCTAAATCCGATCCGCTTTTGGCTACAATAATACAACTATTACTATTGCTTTTAATTTATTAATTTAGAAATTTTCATTGCGTTTTTATCAAGCTTTGTTTTCATTTACTTTTATATGGAATCGAGGTAGCTCATTTCTTTATGAAAGTGTATCATTCCGGCATGATAGTTCTTATGGGACCACCGCACGGTATTTACAGATGGCGCACATATGCGTGATTTTGTGTTCCAAAAACGATCTCAAGACCAAAAAGATCAAATTCTATCTTAATAATTCGTGATTAGTGAAACAGAATAAATAAATGAAAAGTATTTACAGTTTTTTCAAGCATATGATCGCAATAAAAAAAACTTTTTTATTTTCAGGTACCATATGTCCAGATCAGCCCATATCCATATCCACCCCCCCCCCCCCAAAATTGGCAAAAAACCATCCACGAAAATGGTTTTTCTCTTATAACTTGAGAACGACGGGAGATATCGAAAAAATCCCAAACAAAGTTGTAGAGCGTGAAATTTTACACAACAATCACCTCTATCTAATTATATTAATGGATGCTAATGGCCAATCTACCAAATAATGTGTTTATTTATGGCAGGGGTTGCAAAATTTCTATTTATATGTAAGTATTTGGCTTTACAAAACATAAACAATAAAAATACATCCCTATGAACATTTAATTTTTTATTTATTATTTGTACTAACGTCGAGTGGATTGCGAGCATTTATACTACTAACGTCGAATGGATTGCGAGCTAAGTAGTTCTTTCTTTTGCTGAGTCGACGCGGTCTCTCGTCTTCTTATTCATTGTCTAAACGTTGACGGAAACCTCCGTGACATTGGGAATCGGCAATAGAATCGGGAAATGGCAGCACAGCCACGCATTTATGGAAATACTCAATAGTTATATCTATTAGAAACACTTTATAATTGCTACACAATTAATATAATTTACTATATAATACAGGCATGTTTTATCATTTATCATAATCTTATACATATCGATTAAAACAATACCCTGTTAAAAACGTAATTGAAACTTACGATGCTTTTCTGTATACTTATATATACTGTGCTGCACAGCACGGCCAAAAATGCTCAGCACAGCACTTATGTGACTGGTTTCTAATCTCTATGTTCTATATTCCGAAAGATATATATATATATATATATATATATATATATATATATATATGTGCACGAATGAACGTGTACGAGTTATTTATATTGTTAGAGTTTGTCAACGAGAAGAAATAAACGGGAAAATTAGACTTCAAGAGTCTATGCAATCAACTCTACTCGCAAGTAAAAGTTGATTACCGAAAAAGGTGTGAACGTAAAATGCGTTCAAATAAAATAGGCAAAGTATAAAGTGTCTTATTCGCAAATAAGACAACAAAGTATAGGCAATGTAACTGTAGGCAATAAATGTAGGCAAAGTATCGGCAATAAGGCAAAGTATAGGTAAAATCGATAAGGGCAAAGTAATAAATAAAGTAAAGGCAATAATATGTCTTAGTCGCAACTAAGACAAGTGTAGGCAAATGCACGCAACAAGTATAGGCAAAAGTATAGGGGAAAAGTAACAAGGCGTGTGCATAAAGCACCTGAATAGTGGCTGCCGCAGACCTCTATATGTATACTCATTGAAGTATTTTTCATTGAAGGTTGCTCGTCGGTGCTTGCCATCTGGCGGACACTTCGGGTACTTCAATCCCGAACAATATATATATATATATATATATATATATATATATATATATATATATATATATATATATATATATATATATATATATAAAATTAGTCTCGAAAAAACGTGAATGAAGATACATGATCTATATCTTAACAGATATATATTATTAAGGAGGTCAGACACCTCTAAAGTGACGATAAATCAATTTGTTTTACATATTTCACTAGAAAAGGCTTGTACAATATATCCCAATTTGTTTTAAAGCATTATCTATTTTTGTTTTATCAAGGAGCGCGAGAGCAATACATATACATTAAAGAATATACACAAAATACTGATAAAGCTTTTCATTTGTTTTTTGTTAATTACATTGTAAAATTACATTTTTTCCCTTGTATACATATTTACATAATCGTATATTGATTTCTACTAATTTTCATTTCTCTGTTCTTAATATATTCAAAATTCTCACTCTACATATCTATTATATATACATATATAATTTAAAAAATCCAAAAATAATATTCTAACCATTAATATAAAGATAAAAAATAAATAATACAATTTGTGGACACGATTTTTTATCAAAAAGTAAAAGGACAAAAATAAAAATTTGGATTTGAAACTTATAGCAATTAAGTTTGCACCGTAACATAGTCCGGGCATATATTAGCATTTTGTTTGGATTGGGAGCAACATCGCTGGAAATTGATGAATTTTGGTAGTTTAAGTAGGTAACAACCCTAAAGTCTTGAATATGGATCTGGTCGGTTAGTGTTTTTTTTGCAAATTAATTTAAAAAAAACGTTTTTTTTTCAGATTATCGCTTATATCTCGCTTATTATGTTTACATTTTGCGATTTCAAATGTAAACATTGTATACCTGTACATATGGAAGTTTCTTGACAGTGTACGCATAGTTTAAGATGATTTACAGCTGTGATTCGTCATGTCTTATATTATTTTTCGATCGTTTTGGATATTTCGTTAAGTATAGACATACTTAAACTTATACTGTCGGAAATTACAATTTCTTATCTGATTTTACAATTAGTTCGAATTTTAATTACCGAATTTCCCTGCTTTTCTTATAATAGTTCATTTCTGACCTGAAAGTTTATGGAGGTACTAACCCATTTTCAGGTACTTAAGTATACTTATTGCGCGTCGTTTCGTTTCGGACCAGTTCAAAATTTTCCCCGTCTTCCGAATCCGGGTTAGGTTAGTTAATGTGGTTCTCTAACGCGTTATAGTTTGTGCGCTCAGCGAGAGTACAAACTATACCAAACGCGTCGTTCTGTCTCTCTCGCTCTCATGCATGTCGTCTGCTATTTGTGTTTATAATCATTCATATATTTTTAAAAAGGTCGGCTTGACACATATTTGATAAACTTAAAAGAAATGGCCCGCCAAGTATGTATGGGAGATTGGAGGACTACCTCTGCCAGAGCAGCTCTAGACTTCTGTTGTCCTCCCAAGATGCGTAATATTATAGAAATTTCAAAATTAAAAATGGCGATGTGTTGGTAACTATGTAATTTTTTTGTATAGGATATGACTTTTCGTAAATATCTGAAAAAATTCTTACGAATTTTAGAAATAAAAAGAAGGCATAATAGTTATATAATTAAAATAATTTTCGCCCACACAGGTGTAAAGTGCGTAGGTTCTATAAAGTTTTGTAGGAGTATATGAGCTATTGCGCCTGTTAGGCACTAAAAGTTCCAGAGAAATACTCATATTTATAATAAACGTCGATATTGTAACAGTTATTTGAATGAGCGGGTGTAGTATGTACATCGGGAGTTGCTCGGGATAAATAGGTTAGGTAGTGCTTTTCGTAATTTTTTACGATTAGGTCTCAGGACGCATATAATACGTGCCCTAGGTGGTTGGGGTAGCCGATGACGGTGTCTAGATGGTACGCTCTATAGGTTTTTGCCTCTAGGGATTGGAAATCATCGAATACGTGGTCTAGGTATTCATAGAGTGGCCGTTGACCGAGTCTAGGTGGTACGCTCCATAGCTTTTTTCGTGTAAGTGTCAGAGTGCATTCAATGCGTGGTCTAGGTACTCGGGGTAGCCGATGTCGCGGTCTAGGTGGTGTGCACCATAGGTTTTTGCCTCTAGGCGTTAGAAATCATCGAATGCGTGGTCTAGGTATTCAGAGTGGCCGATGGCAGAATCTAAGTGGTGCGCTCCGTAGCTTTAGCGTCTAGGTGTCAGAATGCATTCAATGCGTGGTCTAGGCGGCCGGGTATCCGACGACGGTATCTAAATGATGCGTTCCGTAGTTTTCATCATCTATACCATGTTTTCAATGCGCTCGAACACCTACAGCCAAAAAGTACGGAGCGCACCACCTATAGATTCCATTATCATCCACCCCAAAGATCTAGACCACGCGTTTGATACGTTTCGAAACCTACAGAAAAAAACTACGGAGCGCACCACCTAGACATCACTATCAACTACTCCGAACACTTGGTTCACGTATTAGATGCGTCGTGATATCTAAACGCAAAAAACTACGGAACGCACCACCTAGACCACGCATTCGACGCGTTGCAAAAATTACAATTAGGCGCAGAAAAACTACGGATCGCACCACCTGGACATTGTCCTCGACCTCCCCGAACACCTAGACCACGTATTAGATAGGCTCGAAGCTCTAAACGAAAAAAAAATTACGGAGAGCACCACCTAGACATCGTCATCGGCCACCCTGAACACCTAGATAACGCATTCGATGATTTCCAACACCTATAAAGGCAAAATACTACGGAACGTACCACCTAGACATTGTCATCGACTACCCCGAACACCTAGACCACGTATTAAATGAAACCCGGAAATCTAAACGCAAAAACCTACGGAGCGCACCACCTCTATTATTGAGGCAGTGATATTATTAAACAATGCTATATTTCAAAGAATACTAGAGCTATAACAGTTACAAGATATACATTTATGGACAAATGTTGATATTGTAATTTTTACAATATAACATTTTGTATGTATAATTCGCCATAATTAAAAATACGTTTGTTAACATTTACAATATATAATAAATATAATCTCATCGTTTTCTCAGTCAATAAAACTTTCAATTTAAAAAATAACATTTAATTCTGTATTTTTTAAGAAGTGTATGTAAACAACGATAATTAATTATTGTAAATAATGAGGTTATGAAGTATATAATTAAATCGGTTGTCAGGGAAATATAACTTGTCAATTCAAGCCTTGATAAAAAAAGCGTCACTATCCTGATTGGGCTTTGATCAAGAAGCTTGATCAAGGCCTGATTTCAACTAAGGCTGGACTGATTTCATTTCCGCTCGGGTAGCTGCCCGGTAAGCAGAAGGTTGTCGGCTCGACCCCGGCCTGGACCGTTATTTTTTCGTTCTCATTTTTTATCTTATACGTTTACCTTCCCTTTCCATATTCTTTAAAAATTCTTGACTGCACTTTAATTATTATAATATTGTGCATAATTCTTTGACTGCTATTTATTGTGTCAAATAGCTTCTAAAAATTTAAATATGTATTTAAACACATAGAAAAAAGTGATTGATAAGTTAGTTACCTTCCTTATCTATTATCTTTCGCCCTGAATAGCCGTTAGATTCATTTATTAAATTAAGTTCTTAATATTATGATTGATTGAAACTACTTAAATAATTAATAACCGATTATTGCCACATATAATCTTGTAAAATTAAAAACACAATTGTTGATGAACTAAGAATTATTATTATCTTAATCTTGTATACCCTGGTAGAAAATTAACCATAAGTTGGCCAGAATATGCTTAACCAGCATATGGCTTAGCCATATTCTGGCAACTTATGATTAATTTTCTACCAGGGTAGAAAAATATTTACTAAGAACTTCTGTGAAACATTTTGACGTCTCCTACTGTGAGAAAATCATAAATTAGATTAACTGAGCACTTTTATTCGTTGAAATTTTCGCAATAACACATCATTTTCGCTCTTTTCAGTATTTCTATGTTCATTTGACATAATCTTTTAATTGGCGCTTGAGTAAATATGTACAACAGCACAGCACTGATATCGACTAAGTTTCTTTAATGACAAAAAGGTGACAAATGCTTTTTAAACCAAGGCTCAGACCAACATTTCAAATTAGTATCATAAATTATATTGTATATTTATATGCTCACGTGTCACTCACCAATATTTTCTTCTATGCTAAAGCTTATTATAAAATTTATGAACCCCATAACACATAATTATTGATTTTAAGTAGATGTAAAATTTTATTTTATTTATTTTTTTTATTTTATTTTTTTATTTATTTGAATGGTTGATTGTAAACACTGTTTATTTACACTATTTATTTATAAATTGTTGATCATAAACACTGATTTGATTTCGTGTAACACATCATACCGGTACTTTATTTTATTTAACACAAAACACTGATTAGATGTCACTTTTTGAGAATACAATAATATACTTGTATCGGGCAAATCACTTCGTTATTTGTTATCAGTGAGTTTCCAATCCCTCAAAAAAAGCATCCATTATTCCCATTTATTAAATCTTCAAAAAACGACACCAGCTCTAATATGATTTTCAACTAGATTGATGATCTTTTAAAATCGCAATTTTCTTTTCTTATTTTGAAGAACTTACTTCAAAACACAATACTTTTTTCGTACTTTGAGTGTAATACTACACGGAGAGAATTTTAGGAGAGAAGACATCTTAGTGGTAGTGTAGTGCTATATATATAATAGTAGCTACCCTACAATCTTCGAGCTGCAGTTATGCTAAATTAGGACCGCTGCCGCACTAAGTTTTGGGCGAGCGGCTGCTCTACGCGTGTAGTGCAAATGTTATACTAAATTGGGGTTATGTTATACTAAACTCGGTCTAGCGTTGCACAAAAAGCAGGAAAGCCGTTGCACTATTTTTTTCGGATTGTGGTAGCGGCACTTTAGCTTCGCGCGAATACTACACTAGTGCAGCTGCGATCCTAAACTATAGTACAAATCAAATGGTGCGTTTCGTAGCACGGACGAACTACGTAGGAGTTCTTCTTTCCTAAAATTCTCTCCGTGTATCTAAATAAACATCTTAGTTGTTGCTTCCTAACAGCTTTTGTTACATTTTGAGAATCCTTTGGATCTTGCATACACATTGAAGAATCGAATCAGGATATTTCTATGTTATTTTCTTGTAGATGATGCTTGTAGATTTCCATTTCTTCAGGTAGTTGTTTATAATCAAGGAGCGCGGGAGCGCTCCGAAGACAAGTATAGAAGAAGCCTGATGGTCGATCGCGCTACATATACATTGAAATGCCTGACCGAGAATTTCAAATATTTAATGCATTTTTTAATCGCTTTTATTTAACTCAAATTTAAAATAATAACATGCTATTTGGCTATACTATGTTGCATACAAAGTTTCATGTAAAAAGATGTTCTCATATTAAAGATATTAAATGCTGAAAAGTGCTCCCGACGAAAAAGTATGCAATGTTTTATCCGCTTTACAGATTATAGCTATTTGTTCTGCATGTACCATGATTTTTTTTTTAATTTACCATTTAGTTTGGGAGTTATAAGCTTTTTAAAGAAATAGTATATTTATTGTGTTCCTAGGGCGTAAAGTGCGCCTTTTTGGAGGTGGAGTTTGCAGTACGAGTCGAAGGTGAGTTAGTATGAGCGGAAGGCGAGTGTGTTTTGCGAACCGAAGTCGAGTTATTATACCGAGGCTATTTATCCGATTCAAATATCTCGATCGTATCATTAAAAGAAATAAAGCAAAAATCAATTTTGCGAAAATCGAAAATTGACAAAAAAAAAAGCATACACAAATCAAAACATTGATTGTTTTCCCGAATTCGCACAAAAAAAACAAAAAAATGAGACCTGTCCGGTTAAAATCGATCGAGTAGATCCTGAGATAAAGTGGTACACACCGACACACCCACACACACACGCGCGCACACGCACACACATTTTCAGTTTTGTTAAATCACTTTAGAAACACGATTAGAGGTTTTAGACGATTGAATCATATGATTTTATAAAATCATGTAGTTAAATTTTACTATTGCAAAGCTTCTTCTAGGAGGAAGCAACATTCAAATATTCGCGCTTTTTTCAAATGACTAATCACATCGAGTCTTTAAATGAGCCACTACTTCCGGCAATAATTTTTTTAAGAAAGAGTAATACGTTTCAGATTCATAATTAAACTTCTGAAACAAATAGTTTGTTGTGTTCTATTTATTTTTTCAATATTTGTAATATAAAAAATTTATTTACAATTCTTATCCATCTAACTTAAATTAACTGAGTAGTAATTGGCGAACTGCCCTCACTAATGCATCAGTTAATATTAATTGCTCTGGAAATTATATGCAATCAAAGATAGCATAAAATAAAACCGCTTTCAATTCATTAGCATGTAACTTTCTCAACCGCTTTTGGTTGATTCCTTATATTAATTTAATGTAAGTAAATTAATTTTTCAAGTTTTTTTTTATAATATGCAAAGCGTCAGACTGACATATTTTATGGTATGGAAATTCTGACATATAAAAACCGCTGCCAATACATTGCACGTAGCTTCCTCAAAACTTTAATTTAATTCTTTTTAAAATTTTTTATGCCAATAATTAGTCACGTTAGTATACTCAGGTTCATTCGCTATCTTCCTACAGATGAATTTCTGAGTCTACAAATGCTTTTGGAAAATTAATATGAAAAATGTAAATATAATATTTTTTAGAAAATGCAAATATACGTGTGTACGCGTAGATATCGACGCCTCTTACGAAAACTAGCACGATTCAGTTTCCCACGAACACTAGTTCATTTCAGCCTTTGCGACGAAGACTAGCGCGTCCCATTGATTAGCATCGAAGACTTATAGCGCGTCCCACGGTTCCACTGATTCGCGACGAAGACTAGCGCGATCCCCTTGATTGCGGCGAAAACTAGCATGTTCCACTGCTTGTAACGTGAATCGCGTTACTTTTCGTCGCAAACTCACGTATCATGCTACTTTTCGTCGCAAACTTGCGAATGATGATACTTTTCGTCTAAATCTTGCGAATTGTACTAGTATTCGGCGCAAACTCGTGAATGATGCTAGTTTTCATCACAAACTCGCGAATTGTATTAGTATTCGGCGCAAAATCGTGAGTTATGCTAGTTTTCGTTGCCGTTTCAGGAAATATACTAGTCTTCGTAAGGAGCATCGATATGTAATTGTGTGTGCATATGTAAAAAATAAAAAAAGCCGTTATCGAAAAATTACAATTTAAAAAATCGTAAAAATATTTTTATCTCAATAATCATGAATCAATATGTTTACCCAAAGAATATATATGATAAATATACAAGCTCTACATCTTCACAAAATTTCAAAGCGATTAAACCTACTTCACTCCAGTTATCGTGCAACAAAGAAAATCACTTTTTAAAATACCAAAATTTTAATATCAAATATCTTCAAAAGAAATAATATGATCTTAATAAAATTTTACATACATTGCCTATATCGGATACGAAATTGTCTATAAATTTTAAGCTGATACACGAAGCCATCGTCCAAAAATTACGATTTTGAAAAAAAGGTAAACCACTTTTAACCTCAAATATGTCTGAAAATCAAAAAACAAATCTTTTACCCAAAGAACTTATACAGAAAATAATATACAAACTTTATATCTCTAGCCAATTTCAAAGTAATTAAAACAAATTTAATTCAGTTATCGTGCGACACAGAAAATTACTTTTTAAAATACTAAAATTTTAAATATCAAAATCTTCAAAAGAAATCATATGATCTTAATAAAATTTTACACACATTGCCTATATCGGATACGAAATTGTCTATAAATTTTAAGATGATACACGAAACCATTATCCAAAAATTACGATTTTGAAAAAAAGGTAAACCAATTTTAACCTCAAATATCTCTGAAAATCAAAAAACAAATCTTTTACCCAAAGAACTTATACAGAAAATAATATACAAACTTTATATCTCTAGCCAATTTCAAAGCAATTAAAACAAATTTAATTCAGTTATCGTGCGACACAAAAAATTACTTTTTAAAATACAAAAATTTTAAATATCAAATGTCTCAAAAAGTAATCATATGATCGTGATGAAATTTTACAGACATATTGCCTATATCACATCACATACATCACATACATAAAGCTGTTCTCAAGAAATTACAATTTGAAAAAAAAATTTGCCTTAACATAATTTAGAAAAAAAAATAAGATTTATTTTAGTTAACAGCACAGGGCATTAATTAATGAAATGGATAAAATTGAGCAAAAAAGACATCATGTCTTTTTGAATAATACTCAGTGACCAAGACGTTTTATCAACCAGGGGACACGTTCATTTATTTCGGAATGTTTAAAGAAGTAGAAATTATTAAAAAAAATTTCTTGTTACTTTGCAAATTCCGTGTTTAAAATATGATATTTTATATATAGATATTTTACATGTAACCATAGTTGTCCGATATCGTCACATATCGTCAGACGCGAGAAATGCATGGAGGCCAACTTTATGTGCTGGCCATGAGTGGGCAAGTTTCCCCTATGTCATCTAATACAAGTTTTTTCTGACATTCACATAAACTAAAAATATAATGATTTAATATTATTATTTACTTCACAGAAGATAATAAAGTTTAATCTGTAAAATTAAAAATTTAAACTATGTAAGAGTGCTATCTAGCTAGCATTAAGGGAAAGCACCTTTTTTATCTTTAACACTTCTAAACAACGTATAATTTTCGATTAGAAACGCGAGAAATTCCGATTTTAATTTATCCCGCTTCTTGAAACCATCCATGTTCTAAAATTGGATCAGTCGAAAAATCCAATTCTACCTACATTACTGCTACCACCACTCTAAAAAATTCACCACAAAATTACACCCAAAAAAAACATACATATTATTCAAATGTCCGTCATCACACACCGTTCCTAATCGGTCGCAAAAATTGAATTCTTCTGCACTTCGTGCACCATTACGTACATCTCCATCGACAGCGATATTAACGGCTTCTCCCTGCACCTTCGCCTTATCTTATTCTTAACTTTCACGTCTCCCTCTCTTCCTCCCTTTCTCTCTTGCTCACGCCAAAGTCGTTAGCACCTGCCTCTCTTACTCTCGTAAAGGACTTCCGCGTTCGCGCGCGCGCGCGCGTGTCCCGGAATTGCCTATAACTGTTAGAGCGCTTCCTGCGAGGCGTTTACGTGAAACACGATAGGCGCGGGCCGGGGCAATTAGACGATCTTTCGCGCCGCGCCAGAGTAAGAGAGAGGGAGAGAGAAAGAGAGAGAGAATCACGAATTCTCGCGTACATACATAGGCGATTGATCGAGGGGGGCGGAAGGGCGGGGAGCAAGAAGTTGCGCAATTTGCCGTAGGAGAAGGAGAAGGGGAAGAAAGTTTGAGTTGTTGTCAGTGCCGTTTTTAATTGCGCTGTCGGAAGTATTTTGTTCGGATGAGAATAGTGGAAGTGATTGTGGGTGCCTGCGGTTTTGTGTGATGCTTTTTTAAGTTTTAAAGTGTGAAACTACGCAATGTACTACAAGCAATATGTAATTTTCTGCTTATTGCAATGGAGTATTGCTTCCCCATTAAAGAAGCTCTGAGATAGTAAAAAAAAAAAAAATTTGCAGAAAACAGAAATTCGAAAAATGTGTATATATTTATATTTGATTATCTGTGATGACCCTAAATTATAAATAACGATTCTAGTATACATTTACAGTAACAATTTAGTTTATATATTGATCGATAGATGGCGTTTTTAAGACACGAATAGGAATCAATTTCCAATGCTTATAGTATCTGTCGAATGCTAAGCAATTATTCTGACTAACAAATCATTATCTGGACTTATAACTTATCCGGGAAATTTGTTACGATGAGGCTTGATAGAGAATAGATCATTTCTACACGGAGAGAAATTTTGTAGTGAAAATTACAAATATTCGAGACAAAATTACCAGTTTCTATGGTAATGGATGGACAGACTGACAATTTCAAACTTTTTACCAAAGTGCCTTGGTAAAATTTTTTTTTAGTTAATTTAAATTAAAAAAATGAACTTTTTTTATCCATATTGATGGATATATAGTATTTTAATATAGAAATAGAAACAGAAACAAGGATGAAAAAACATTAAACTGAAAAAAAAATTTTTACGGAAGCGGGATTCGATCCGACGATCTTTGGGTTGAGAGTCCGACGTTCTACCGACTGCGCCACGGAAGCTGTTACCAACAGTCATTTGAATCGCTGTTATTACTTACTGAAAATATGTGTATTGTTTTCATTTTAACGTCGCGCACGCCTCTAGTATCAATCTTCTGAAACACAATAATGCGCAGTGCGCATGCGCGAATACACAAATACCAGGTTATTTAGTAAAATTTATCAGTTTTCTTAGTAAAAATTCTTAGGTTACCTTGTAAAAATGACTAGATCTCAATTTTTACCAGTGTGTCTGGTAATTTTTATTCCGATAATTTGGTATTTTTTTTAAGTGGTTATGGTAGTTTTTCCTGGGAAACTTATAAATTGTATTAGAAACCTGGGAATATCACGGCTTTTGACAGTCTATCCATGCACTACCAAGGCACCTTGGTAATTTTTACTCTAAAATTTCTCTCCGTGTATAGTCATTATAATTATGGCAAAAAGTTAATTTAAAAAATTTCTTTTATAGCAGTGTGACCTAAGCCCGCACTTAAGTCACGCCTATCCGTGCGATAAGTAGCCCATTATTGCACCGTGTATATCGCACTCGCTACGCTCGTGCGCTAACCTCACGGTGCAAAAAAGGACTGCTTAGCGCACGGATAGGCGTGACAGCGGGCTTAGGTTAGGATGTGCTATAAAATATTGTACGATACTAGAGTCTTAAGTAGCCCATTACACGGCGTGATAGGACCCTCGCTGCGCTCGGGCCCTAACTTCACACCGTGCAATAATGGGCTACTTAAGGCACACGTATCGTAATGTACTATTTCTTTTCTTCTTTAAACTTAAAATTATTTTGTATAATATTTGAACCACTTTCTGTCATTAATAACTTGGGTTCTTAAACATCATCAAATAAAAAATCTAGAAGAATATATATATAACAAATATATATATCGGGAACAGCGAGGAACAGCAAGGAACAAGAGGTATATATAGCTATATAACCAATGTTATTTCTTGTGTCTGTGCTCTGTGTTTTTTTAACTGTACGGGCCTTTAGTGCGAGAAAGCCGTTCTCAGCGAGTTTCTGGTACTCAGTCCCGAGTGACGAGGGAGCTGCTACTAAAATGTACAGTGGCGCCACAGCTGTGCAATATAGCACTGGCAGCCAAACATTTTTTTCCGTGCATATAAAGAAGATCTCCACCAAATTTGAACTCATTTGGTCGAGGCATTCCAGTACAGAGCTACGCACCCTGAGGTGATATGCAAAAATTGATACTTCAATCCAGTGGTTATTACAGACTTATAAATCAAAATAGAAGAGCCGGGGGGGGGGGGGGGTGTCAAATGTTGTTTTTTTATGTATTGTATATTTTTGAGGTATAAAGGTTGTTTTTTATATAGATTTGAATATGTGACTATTTTCAGGCTTTAACCTAGGCTTGCCCCCTTAACCTTAACCTTCATCCTCTCATGCTCTCCGATGCTGAGCTTACATCAAATGCAATCAACCTATATAGCTCACAGAGATGAAGACACTCATACATTTCCAACGAAAGCTATCGCAATAATAACTTAATGCATCATACGCTAAAACTCGCAAAAATGAACATTTCCGGATAAATTTTTCAATTCGATAGCCTCATAAATTAAATTTTAGTGACCGATTTAACTGCCTCTTGAGACACGTGGCTCTAATTAATTATGCTTTTAATACGCTCTCTCTCTCTCTCTCTCTCTCTTTCTCTTTCTCTTTAACGTGTACGCCTCGTAAAAAGGATAAATTGGGGACGAGCTAACGGGGATTAAAGGGACAGGTCTCTCACGTGCGCGCGTTTATACGCAAAAACCCGGGACACGAGCTGTATTACGACGCAAGCACCCACGTCGGCTGATCTCTCCAGCAATTCGCTTCTTTTCTTCGTTTTTCGGTCGGAGCGTGCGCGATATCGTTTCTTTGGCGCCGGTGTTTTTTTTTTTCGCGCGCGATGCGCACACTTTTTGCGGGCGCGAGAAAGTCGAGCTGCTATGTGGGTTATGAGGTGTAATTGATTTTTTCTTCGGAATGATGATGAGGAAAATGGTTATTGCTTCGGGCGTAAGTTTTGCGAATCTGTTGCTCACAAAGCTGCTTGCGTTTGTTTATGGTAATGCGAGGGAAAAGATTGTCCGAGGATTTTTTTTTTCGTGGTCCGTTTAATTATTTGGTTTCATGAAAAGTAAAGTTTTACGCTTTAAAGTAAGATTATAGGTGAATTTTTGATATTTAATTTCAGTGCAAAATAAGATACTGTAGGTGACAGATTTTTTAAATGTTTTATAGTAAAGAATTGGGTTGAACAGTAAAAAGTTAAAAAAAGTAATATTAAGAAGATGGGGAAGGGTAGTGAACAGTTTTAATTATAAATTATATTAAATCCATGACTTGTCATGCACTTAAATATTAAGAGGATTAAACTGCAAAACTTTTGAAACAAATGTCACATACGCTCTTTCTCGAGATATTAATATTTAAAAATTTCAACGATTTCTACAGGTTTGAAATTTTAATGAACTCGTTAATAATCTGTCTGAATTTTCTGATTTTGTTAATAACAAATATGAGTGCCAGATAAACTCTCTTTTTAAAATTCGAGAATATGTATTCGTTTATTATTTATTTGATCAAGAATATACTAAAAATGTTACATTTAAAAGTCAAAGTACACTTTTACATTTATACGGAACAACCCGGTCAGGATTTTGCGAGGGAAAATATTCACATTTTGCTCAGAATCGAGAATTGCTATTTAGAAACGAATAAATCTTCTATTATTAAATAAACCAATGAATTTGTACATTATGACTTTTATGTTCGCAGAAACCATTTTATTCTTTCTCAAGTTTTAAGACCGTTAAAGCCCAGATAATCTAGATTCTATACCTAATAGTTACACAAATTTGGAAAAAATATAAACAAAATCAAGTAAATATTTACGGGAAAAAAAAGTAATTGTACCCTTTACACAGTTGATTAAAGATAAGAATGCATGATATTAAAGAAAAGTAGAATCTTCCTTTTGTTACAGTGGAATTGGCATTACATTCTAATACATTAAAACAGCTTCAAAACAGATCGAGTTTCTACTGTTTCCGAAAAAGAGTTATCTCGCTTCGAAAAGACTCATTGAACGGACACTCCTTTTTGAAAAGGGGATCTTCCCCTTTTACAATAAACTTTTAACTTTTTTCAACACAGTAAAACCTATAAGTTTTAAATATAATGTTATTTTCACTACAAACAAAAATTATTTTTACTTATTTTAATAATGTCGTTCCATCATTTCCCCAAATCTTATCAAAGCCTTATAAACTAAACAAATCATCTACAAATCTTTCAAGTCTTCAAATTCTCATAAAATTCATATATTCTTAAAAAACAATCATTCAAAAGTATTAAAACCCACACATACATACTCTCCAATCCACACAGCGAAGAATTTTAATCGTTCAACCTCATCAAAACGCGCACACCCACACATATACTCCTGATCCTCGAACCCTCCTTCTCCATCCGTTTCTCCTTTCCTTCTGTTTCATTTCGTCCCTACACGTTCCAATCCCTGCTTCCATAGACGCACAGACACACACAGCGGGCGCGATATTAATTATTCGGCTTTATGGACATGATGAGATATCGTTGTTATCGGGCCGCTCGATCTGCGCCGCCATCGTCGCCCTCCTCCTCTCTCTCGCTCGCGCGTTTCGCAATTCCGAAGCAATTACGAAGCCTCAAAAACATTCCGACTGCGCACTCAAAGGGCGCGTGCGTATGTACCTACGCACGCGAGAATAAAATGCGTCGAGTGCCGCGCGCGGGCTGTGATTTTCGGGCTTTTAATTTTACGCGGCGGCGAGTCGCGCGTATTTTAATAATGCGTGTTATCTTTGCGTCACGCGCGTTTCTCGAATTCGGGGTGGAGAGAGAGAAAGAGAGAGAGAGAGAGAGAGAGAGAGAGAGAGAGAGAAGGGGGGGGGAGAAGTTTGTTTGAAGTTATTGTCTTTGGTGAACGAGGTGCGTACGTAGTATAAGCATTTGTGTTAAAAAAAAAATGGAGATAGTTTCCAAGTATTTGATTTTTTGCGAGTTAGCAGTTAATTTTTAAAACTTTCTTTTGCATCAGTGAATGATTAGCATTTGTTTTAGTTCGAATAAGATTTTTCTTTTAAATTATGTTTTTGTTCACTGTTATATACACTGAGATTTGCATGTTATATCATTTTCAATATTTTTAAACATATCGACCATACGATATGCATAAACAATATTTTATGGAAATATGAGTAGGGCAATACTAAATTATTTGCAGTTGTAAATTATTTATATCATTAGAAACGGAACTTAGGCTGCGAGTTTATTAATATTTTATTCAAGAGTTTCAGCAATTGAAATCAGACGTGATAAGTGTGTTTAAATGTATAAATCTAATTTATGAAGACGTATATATAAATAGGTTGAACTGATGCTCTGTAGCAGAATAATCTACATTTAGATTCAGAACAAATATATAAGATTAAATTACAAATAAAACGACAACATGAATCTTTTATTAATTTAATAATATTAACAATTATATACCGAATAGTAAATGTTATCAACCTTATACATTTTATTTTTACTGCTATGTTAGTATAAGTTTATATAAGTTTGTACAATGTTGCATATGTTACAGGTGGAAGCTTCGCATACATAGTTTCAAGCACAAGAACGAAGCGGCGATAGCCGCAACTCAGCAGTATAACCCATTAATGCCGAAGCGACCATCCTGGGACACTTAAAAACAAAGTATGTTTTCTGCTGCCTAATTATCACAACCCATTTTCATCTCTTAGAAGGGGTTATAATTAAAAAATAACACCGTGATTCGAAAGAATGGAGAATTTTATCTATGGGGTAGTATTATCTTCACTCTAGGTAGCCGAAAACATACTTTTTTTTCAAGTATCCCAGGATGGCCGCTTCGGCATTAATGGGATAATAGGCCAGGCGCAAAAGAGTCATGGCAATTCGCCCGGACACAGAAAAGTTGACACAGGGACTTGGTCGCTAGGCCGGAATTCGAAGACTCATCGGCAATAGTCTCACTCATTTAAGTGATTGGGAAAAGAGGGGACTAGGATGCCGCTCGAGAGAACTAGCTAATGAGAGAGACTGAGGATACAACCGACGCTGCCCGAGAGGAAGCCACGACGACCAGCAGACACGTCGACCTGCCGAGACGACTGACGACCAAGATCATCGAGTCACCAGATCTCTTCCTGCCACCCAGGAAGTCGCAAAACTACCGCGTCGCGCAATTAAATTAGGAGCGTCTCTCTCTCTCTCTCGCGATAACAGTATAACAAAATAAACACTAAGTAATTATTCCTTATATCTGTGGCTTCCAGAAATAACGACTTAACTGACTTTTTGTCAAAATTGAGTTAGTACCGAAATTTATACCTACTAACTACCCTTTTTCATGTAGACTTGGTCCGGAAATCTGAAACGCGTTCAAAGAGCAAATATCAGCTAAGTGCTTAACCACTTAACTGCACCTGTGCCCGGAAAAACCACTTAGCTGAATATTTATATTTAATTAAAAGCATCGTTTTGATGGTAATACTGTGCAATAAACAGATTATGACATATCTATTTTTATAGCAACAAAGATCAAAGGCAATAGATAATAGAAGGTAACACAACAGTTTTGATTGCCGGGCGATGGGGCGAGTGTGCATTAACAGTAACCGAGTAACGTTCGGTATTCGGTTTACCGAATTCCGTTGACTTCAGGCACATTCCGTTGGGAGACACACGCGCGGAAATGAATACTTAAAAAAGAATTCGTATTCTATAATTTAAGTGTAGAAATAACTATGTTATTTATCTTATTTGAACAATTTCCCTAAACCACTTAACTCCACAGTTGCCGGAATAACGACTTAACTGCATTGTTTTGTTTGTCTATACAAGGAACAAAAATATATTCTAGCAGCTGATAGTGGGGTTCGAAAGATATTCGATACCTTTGTAAATATCTAAATTGTTATGACTCATCTCGCGCATTTCGATCTTATATATGAAGTGTCATGATAGAAATTTTAAAACGGCGATTTTTCGAAAACACGTACAAGTGGGTTAAGTCGTTATTTCTGAAAGCCACAGATATATTATCTCGTTTACTTCATTGTGCACCTTTCTCTCATCACTCAGATTGACTTCGAGAACCGGAACCCTCTCACAGGTGACACAATACACAGATGTCGCACTTTTACCATGCAGATTTAATCATACGTTCAATTAATTTCTTAGTACAATTTATTCCATTCCATTTGCAAAACATATTTTTTAGTACTTACCATTACTTGTGCAGACCTAAACACTCGAGTACGTAGACACAGCAAATTTTTAAAATTCTCCTCACTTCGTAACCGCAAGATACCTGTAACATAACCGCACCTTTCAACTCCCTGCATCACTTCTCTCCAGCATCACGGAATTCTTCCATTTTTCCTGCACCTCGGCGTATAATATACATCGCGCGCAAAGAATCCACGAGCACAGGAAGAAGAAGAAGAAGAAGAAGAGGAAGTAGAAGACCAAGAAACGCCGGACGTCACGCCGGCGAAACTCATGGAAATTGCGCGCTGAATTATTCCGCGGGGCATCGGTATATAGAGCGCCGCGCAACGAGATCTAATGCCTTGGCGCGTTTAAATTGTAATTGCGCCGGTGCGCGCGTTCTCCTCTAATCAGTAATTTACCGCGCCACCGACGGGGCTGCTGCTGCTGCAGAGCCGAGGAAGAAAGCCAAGGACTGGAATACGTAATGACGGCGGGCGGAAAGGAGAGCGTAATTGAAAGTAAGACGAGAGTGGTAGAAAAAAAGGTGGCGAGGAGGAGGAGGAGGGAGAGATGGATTAGCCCATTAGGATATGGAATATAACTGCATGAGGTGCCGGGAGTGGAAAGGGGTTGGAACTGAGAGCTCCCGCCCGGTGCATAATTGATGCTTGACGGGTGCGCGATGTGTATTGTAATATCGGATGGTGGGGCGATGGAAGGAAAAAAGGATTGCGATTTGCGATTGGATTACTTTGGAAATTGTGAGAAAAAATGTTAAATATTTCAGGTGAATAAAATTATAGGTGTTCAATTGAATTCCAACTCAATGTACGAGTACAATAATACCAGAATAAATAATAAAGTCTTGAAAATGATCGATCGCCACGATTAGAATGTAAATTTATTATTTCGAGCACTGTTCAAATAAACACCCCGAACCAGAGTCAATCATTGTTCAAAGCTAAACCAGAATCTATACACTCGACCTTAGACACGTCCCTCGTTACCCTTTTGATTTATTCTTTTTCGAGATCAAATACAAACAGATCCCCCGTAACACTTTTTTTGTAAACTAATTTCGCATAACACATAAATCCCGCATCTCGTTATCCCTCTCTCTCTCTCTCTCTCTCTCTCTCACCCACCGCCCATCTATTCTCTCTCCCACTTCCGTCCATCCTTCTCTCCCTCTCTCTTTCTCTCTGCGCCACACATCTTATTGGTTCGCTACGGCGATGCCCCGCTGGGCATAGATCAGGGCGCTCGCTCCACGTGTGTCCGAGCCGTAAATCATAGCCACGCTCGCCGGGGGGCGGCGGCAGAAAATTTTAGAAGTGCGAAAACGAGTCGCGCGCGAAAGAGAGGGAGAGAGAGAGAAAAAACGAGGCAAAGTTTGCGAATGCTGTGTGTGGGAGGGTAGCTGTGAGCGAGCGAGATGGTGTAGATGAAATAGAGGGAGAGTTGGGTATTGTATACGTTTGCCAATGAGGATAAGAAAAAGTTCAAGAAGTATAATGGGAGAATAGGGAAAATATAAGGTTTGAATGTTCTGTGGATAAGGAAATTGTTTTTTCTGTTGCAGGTGCGTGGTGTGGAGGCCAAGTGTGGAGTAGAGAGAATGCGAGTATGTGAAGAAAGACAGCGACAGCAGTGAGATGGAGAAAGTGTTAATATATGCGCAGAGTGAGAGACACTGAGAGGAAATGGTAATTATAATTTAAAAAGAATTGGAGATATTAACTCGAATTTTTTATCAAATCTTTTCGTAATGCTTTCGGTAATGTTTTCAGATTAACTTTATTATATATGATTATTGTTTGCTGAGCATTTAATAAATATTCATCATGGCATTACCAACTTTATCAATATTAATGAAAAATTATTATATTTTATTACAGTAGGAGTTACTCTTTAATTCAAATTTATCAGTATTTGTTCGTTGTATCGAACTGAACTTCAGCATTAATACATATGAATTAATTCACACACCGTGGCTTTACCGAGGCAAGTGAGGATTTTTTTAAATACTGTAGTAAGGTATAAATGAAATATTACATATAACAACACAAAAATACCAAAGTCAATAATCAGTGCTACAGCTGTATAATACTTGACAAAAAAAAACTTTACAAAATAACAACCATATATTTTTAAACTATATATATATGCACCACCAACAATAGCAGAAAAATAAAGAAACCCTCCCAAACAGCGCCGCGAAGCTAAATTTTTCCAGCCCAGCCAAACGCAACTTTTCCCCACGGCTGCTGCCGACGCCGCAGCCACGCGTCTCGCCGAATTTCTCAAACTCTAAATATTTATCGTCCAGGCGGCGCCTTTAATATCGGCCTGCAGCGCCTCCAATGGAATTAACGTCCCCTTGATAAACTCCCCGCACACCTGCGCTATATATAAAGGAGCTATGGCGCGCCGCGATCTTTTTAAGGATTTCAAGTCGAAAAACAGCTTATTTCGGGAGAGAAAGAGAGATCGGGGAGAGGTGGCACAAGGGGTGTGTTTGTGAATTATTCGCGGGAGTTTGTTGAGCGCGAAATGAAATGCTGTAAATTATAGGTGATAGAATGGGGGCGGCAAGATTATGGGTTAACAATGATGTGGTGCTTGTTGTTAGACGTGTTTCGAAAAATAGGTTTTATCGGGAGAATTGAAAATGGTTATTGAATCGTCAAAGTTCTTGAATTTATATATTTTAATTTAGGTATGTCAAAAAGTTTGAGGAAAGAATTTCATGCCTGGGTGATAAGACGATTTCATTTTTCGTGTGTTTATAAGTGTAGAATAATCTTAGACTTTATTTTATAACTTTCACCAACTGTATGGACCTAATTTGAAGAGAAAAGATTGCGAAAATATTTAGTTAGCTCATAATAGATTAAACTTGCCATTTTTCCACATTTCCACATCAGCTAAACTAATGCTAGACTTTTAGCAGACTCAACCAAGTTTTCCCTATTGCGATTTAAAGTGTGATGGTTGAAGCAAGGCAGTAACATATCTAAAACCCACAAGTGCGAACACGATAGACATACTGTCATGAATGAAACTTTTCGATTCGCCAAGACACTTAAAATCCCAATACTCTCTAAAGTGAACATTCACTAATTTTACGGTGGAGAAATTTTAACTGATGTTTAGTGGCTTTTTCACTAATTCAACTTTAGAGAGTACGTGGGAAAGAATCAAGAGACTTAAAACGCTTTCACTAATATGATAAGAACCAAAACAGGACTATTCAACCTTCTTTCGTCACCGAAATCACACTATAACCCAAGTAATTACACCCCACATTTAACCCTCAACCTCAACAACTTTCCAGTCGCGCGACAATGGACGAACTCTCGCGGCACCTACTCCGCGCGGGCGCGCGCAGATTCGCGAGATATCAAACTCCGGCATCGGAGAACACCGCGAGTAGTTTTTTCTCCGTCTCTGTCTATTTCTCCACAGCGCCACCTGAAGAAGGCATAGTCCGCGCGCGGCGGCTGTCGACTCTCTTTGAAAAATGCTCTCTCTCTCTCACGAGCCTTTCTTTCAGCGGCGTTATTTTCTCGCTCCTCGAGACTTTTCTCAGATCTTCGAGGAAAATCCCCTTAAGCAAGGTCCACTTCGCGAGCTTTCGCGACGCGGGCGCTATTTGTGAGAGCCCGCGCGTTCTCTCCCTTTTGCAGAAGGACGAGCGAGCGCGTGCCGGAGATCTTTCTTCGCTTCGACTTTTTCGGAAATCACGGAAGTGATAAGGAGCGGAGAGGTAAGTGTGAAGTGTTGGAATATCGGTTCGATAGGGTCAGGGGTGTGACATTGTTCAGCTGCTCGTTTGATGCTTTTAAAAGAGGATGGAAAAGACTTTGTTAGGCGTTGATAGTAGTTTTTTATAATGGCTGTAAAAGTGTTATAAGGAGATTTTTAAGGGGAAGAGAAAAGTTTTTTATGCATGTAATATTGTTATTAAATTTAATTTACGTATATTCGATAAATTGACTCAACTGTTAGTAAGTCAATAATTTATGCAATGTAAAGCTCAAAATTTTGTATAAAAGTAAATGTACTACAGTATTATGGCAATTATTAAAGATGCATCAGAATTAAAAGAAAAAGATTTCCGGCTTATAAGGAATAAATTATTCTTTGCATGATTAATAAAAAAAATACATAGAGCGCGCGCAGCGCGCATGGATTTGGCTAGTGATAAGAAGAAAATGCGTGCGAGGCCTTCGAGCAAGCCTCGCGACATTTGTTCAGTAGTCAGAGCACGGATCCTGGTTGTCGCATATTTTTTAAGCGACTTATTCATTTGAATTCACTCTATCGTCCTCTCATACGTAACAAACTTTAACATATTCATAAACAAGGCTGTGTATAAAACCTTTTTAACTAAGAAACATCGCATTTTCATAACGGATAGTAACTTTATTCTTCAGATACATTAGAATAATTAGTGAACACCAATCTCTTTTTTACCACTTTCGATATAATAATCAATATAACAATAATACGTTCAATGAATGCCGACTTTGAAAAAAATTCGGAATCGTACTCTCAAAAAAATGAACACGTGAAAAGTCGTTCACTTATTCGCACCAGTGAACGACTTTTCACATATTCATTTTTACAAAGTACATTATATCCCCATTAGACAATCAAAGTCTTTCGACTAACATCATTAAAAAGCTTAAAAGCGTCCCTTAAAAGCCCCCTATATCAACGTCCATTATTCTCATCATCCATTCATCATAATACACGGAACCGAATTCCTCCATCGCCCAACATCCATAGCGTCTCCCCATTGTTAAAAATTTCACCAATAACTAACCCGACCTCCGCAATCTCCCAATTATCGCGCTTGCATTCAGATAAAGCCTCGCATTCCCCGAGCGCTGCGCGCACGCTGCGCTGTTGCAGTTACCCCACCGCAAAAAGACATCGTCCACCGACCGCGCGCGAAGACCATTACATTAACAATACACGCGGACCAAAGCTAGTGAGAGGAGGGGGTGAGGGGGAGAAAGATCGAACGAAAGAGTTATAAATCGTCTTTACTGCCGCGTGTACAATACCGGTACGCGCGCGCGCGGGCGCAGAAATATTTAACTCCCGCATAAAGAAGCTTTTTTCCGCGGTTCGAGAGCTCGCTATATATAACTCTATCGGCTCCTAGTACCTATATATACACTTCCTCCATGAAAATCAATGACCAGTGAGAGGAAAAGACCGCGCGGCGTATAAGGGCAATAAAAGCCAAGAGAATGGAAAACGTGAATCAGACTTGTACTCGGAATGATTGATAATGCTGATTATTTTCGTGTGCGCGCTGTATTTTATTCAGCGGGGAAGCGGAAGAAGGGAGATTAACGGCGCGTATACGAGCCGAGCGAAGCAACTCTTTTGTGCGCGAGCGCATCGTTTGCGGAGAGTGGCGTGTGATTGAAAGTCGGCAATTAAAGAGTCATGTTTTGTACGTGTAAGTTACGAGGTTATGCGCATTACTTGTATTGGCGGCTGGTTTGTCGCGTTACAGTGGCTATGGATAATGAATTTTATTCGATGAACAGTTTTCTTTTGGTACGGTTTAATTGCAACGTTTGCAAATTTCCTTATCAACCGATACACATCCCGTATATTTAGAACTTCCGGCTTGGTTTACGTAAATTAAGTTTAGAATCAAATCGTTCTTTTAATTATGAAGAAAAGGTTAGGGGTAAATAAAATCAATAGTGAAATGCATGTAAAAGAAGCTTAATTTAATGAAGACTAATATCCGCTATTTCTCACTTCAAATTAATTTGCGCAGAACACGCAGTAGAAGCATTTCCTCTTACAGGCAGTTTGCCCGTATCAGGAGAGTAAACGGATACACTAATTGTATATCGGAAATTTCGCAACAAAGGTAGTCAATCCGAAAAAAATCCTACCACACGTATAGCCCTAAACTTTACAATTTATTAGCCGCCGTTCACAGAATCGCGAACAAGTCCCGAAATCCCCGCACCACATCGCGTAAAAAACTAGGAAGCCCGAAACGAGCCAATTGCATTTTCCATCAACGACACATCATAACGCCAAATCACCTAATCCCCCTCTCCACAGGCGCCGTACGCCCGACAACTTTTTTCCATCACTTTCTCTCAGCATACTCCCCACTAAATCTCTCCATCCCACCGGCTCTCACCTCCCACTCGTCTCTACTTATTACGATTCTCTCTCTCTCTCTCTCGCTTCCACCCCCTTGGGCTGTCCCTCGTCTTTGTCTTAGCCGAGGCGCGGGGGTGGATTCAATTGGAGTAGCCCCGTATACATTACCATCGGGCGCGCCCTTCGCGTCCCGGGGGCCTCGATTTTTCCTATCGCTTCTGATCTTCGATCCTCGGCTGCCCCTTTGCTATAGGGTGAAGAAGGGCGGAGGGGGGGGGGGGGGGGGGAGAATAGTCCGGGAAAATGTTATGCAAGGCCATTATTCCGGCTGCGGTCCATCGCGTCGATTGCACCGTGGCCCTCGTTAACGGTAATTGGCGGGGTTGGCCGAGGAGGTGGTGTGCAATTGTTGATTTCGTTATGGCCTCGCGGTCTGAGGTGGAAAATTGTTGGGTGGAAGAGCATGGTAATGTGTTAGCTGCGAGTAAGGTACGAATGCCATTCGAAGTCATTCTGTGTAATAGTAATGTTAAGTAAAATGCTTCTTGTAGCTTTAAAATAGTAGCGTAAGAAGTGCGTGAATTAAATGGTACGTTTTACTTTTGGTTTTATTGAGATTTTTTGTAACCTATAGCAGAATTTTGTTTATTGTATCCACAACAGTTTTAGTAAGAAGGGAAAGTTTCTGAGAATTTAACTAAGCAGATGATATGCATTTTAATTTCATCGTTAATAAAAACTATCGGCAGTAAATTATGATTAAAAACATTTCCATTTGAGGTTTTTACAGCCTACAGGAATGATTCAGGAACCAAATTGTTACGATCTGATTCAGATCAACATTTACTTCACCAACGCTGTAGCGTTAACAATGATCATTCGTCTTGTGCAAAATAGCATTCTTACATTTCCAGAGGTTATTTTTATTAGTACAAAAATCGAGGAAGGGAAAAAATAAAAGAAAAGAAAGACTGACCTTGGCAGCCAGCACAAAGGATATGCCCGGTCCTATCGGCCGTCAACATGCATTGGTCCCTACTTCCTTTATCGATGAATTGAAAATTTACTGCGACGCAAAAACCCAGCCATAGAACCTTTTTTTCCCCCGTTTCTCCTTATTCGGACGCGATTTCCCAGCGCTCTTTCCGAGAAGTGATGAAAGTGCTTTCATTGTTCGAATTCCTGACTGTTCCCTTTTTTTTGAATGGGGGAACGCTCACTGTAAATAATAATTTGTTAAGATAACGTATGTACTCGAAAGTCGTACCTTGCTTTTCTAGAAATTCAATATCTGATGATTTGAAAAATTCAGTATTATAAGAAGAAAGAAGAAAGAAAAGTGCTTATGTTAAAGATTGATATTGCGTCTTCAAAATAATTCAGAACTGTTGATATGTAAATTAGATTGTTTTCGATTGAAATATTTCGGAAAAGATTAAAGATCAAAAATCGATTTTACTCATTTGGTATAGGACTAATATGTGTTATAAATAATAGACCTAACCCCCACCCACAAAAAGATACATTATAAGAATTCATAAAAAACGAAACATACACAAAATTAAATAAGCTTTCGTTTTATTATTGAAATAAATTTAATTTAAATTTAATTTTCTTCATTTCCAGGTACAAGTAATGCGATTCCATATAAAATAAAAAAATCAGATGTAACATTGAATAATGTAAACAATATTTATTCTTTCAATACTAATCAAAACAACTTTAATTTTACGTTTACTTTCCAAAAATGAAGAAAACTAAATTTAAATTAAATAATATATTTTTTTTGTAAAATTTTTAATTTATCAATAAAAAATGGCTTAGTTTAGAAATTTTTTATTTTACAGACATAAATTCGTGAAATCGCATTTTACGGACTAAAAACAGTCCGTGAAACCGAATTCTACGGCTTTGATAAAAAAAAAAAAAAAAAAAAAAAAAAAATTATCTTGTATATATTGCTGAACAAAAAAGATATTTTCGTAATGGCAATCGAAAATATATTATTATGAATTGATTATTGTAATATATAAGATTAAATAGTGTATTTATTATACGTTTTATATTATAATGAATAATTTATCGACGTGAAAATTTAGTTATTAAATCCGATACATATTATAGGTTTTGTAAATAATTAAAATGAGAACGTCTACTTTTGTTCTGCACACAACGGAACTCGCGGCAGGTAAATGAAAAATATAATAATAAAATAGTTCAAAGTTTCATTTATTGTAATTACGATTAACGAGCACCTTATTCAAAGATTACGCAAAGACTGCTCGCAATATAGGCAAATGAACAACTTATTTTCTTCTTAGCAACCGTTTTGACTTGTTTTTCAATTTAATCGTATTCGGAGTAAATATATATGTATACAATCAATAATGATGAATTTATATAAACTCTATTTTCTAATATCCTGAGTGTTTATAATTAATATGTATGGTTTTAAATGACGATAGGTTTTACATAACTAAAATGAGTGTCTATAATATTATGAGAACGCTTTGCTAAAACTGGTAGAGGATTCACTTTGGCAAAACCTACATTTCATTATCTTCATCAGAGATATTATTTTGAAAAATCGCCACAAGGCGTATTATTTATTTATTTTTTTCCGAGTGCGGAAGAAGATTTTTAGCTAATGTGACTTTTCTCACTCGCTTTGCTCGTGCGAAAAACGTCCCATGAGCTAAATAATCACCTTCCGCACTCGTATTGAAATGTACTATTATTGTAGAGTTAAAAACAGCTGCATAAAAGATTGTTCGTCAACTATTTTCAAATATAATTTTTAGAATATCATGAGTCGACGTAGAATCCTAAAAAATCACCTCTGCACACTGAAAAATTTTAATTTTATTTCATTGGATAGTAATGCTTAATTTTGAATTGAACTTCAAATGTATTATATAATTGCTACCTCAAATAGGAAACTTTGTAACGGTGAAACAAGTTTTTTGAAAAAAAAAACTATTGAAAACATTTTTTAAGAATAGTGGTATACAAATTTTTTGATTTTGACATCCCCCCCCTCTCTCTGTGTGTGTGCGTGCGTGTGTGGATGTGTGCGTGTGTGCGTGTGGGTGTGCGTGTGGGTGTCTGTGTACAGAAGATATCTCGAAAACGCATCGATCGATTTCGATGAGACAAAGCTTATTCTCCTAGATTTTGATGCCACTTTCAAATCCACAATAGTTTTTAAATGTTTACTGATTTTCTTTGGTTTTATGATCAAAAAAGATTTTGTAATATTCCTTTTTGTACAGTTTTTATATGATAGAGCCATTTTTTTGCAATTTTTTTAATTGTATTTGAAAGGACATTGAGTTAGCTACATTTTCTTTTTTCTAAACATTTGAATATCTATTTTCCTTTATTTGTTATTAAGGTAAATGTGTCATTGTCTTCTATAATTTTTATCTCAGAAAATATTTTGTTTTTACACGAAATTTTTACCAGTTATTAAGCATAAAAAGTACTTCTTCCTATAAAAATGTCAAAAGGTTATGTCTATAGGTTAACGAGAAAAAAATTATTGAAGAAAAAAATTGAAATTTCGTTCAGAGGTAGCTCTTTTAATCTGCTGAAGCCCTTTCGTTGACCAAGGAAAAATGTTCATAAGATTTAAAGCTATTTGAGGTTAAATTTTTTTTAATTGAAGGGCCGGATGCAATAAGGGGGTTAGCGCTCGAAAACCCGTAAAAGTATTGTCAAATTGACTAAATTTTCAATGTAGCCAAATTAATTTTTAAAAAATATCACCTTGTAGGGAATGAAAAGAAGTATTTTTACCTAGAAGGAATTTTTTTTATTCGACTTTCTTTTTAATATAAAAATTAAAAACTGAAAATTTTGTTCATCTGTTTTTAATAGCTTTCAAAAACATTAATCGTCCAAACTTGGTCAAATATCATCGAAATATTTTGAAATTTGACAGGGACGTGCAGAATACTCCAGCGTTGCCTATGGGATTGATAAAAGGATGTAAATCGATAATTGTTAATAATTATTTAATTGCAAATATATTGCGATCGGTAATTACGTTTTCTTAACTTTAACGGAAAAAAGTATCGAGGGAAGTTGAAGCTAGGAAAAACTTCCAGCGAGACATTTGTTCCTTAATAGTATAATAAGTTTCTGACAAAGTTTCAAATTGATTTAATAATAAATGACTTAAATAGAGCGTTATTAATAAAGACGCGCGCTAGCAACATCGGCGGCGCGGCGCGGCGTGAGCTCAGTCTGCGTCGCACACGTTTTCGCAGTGGTGTATCACGTTTATAAAAATTAAAGAATCAAGAATCATTACGTTATTGTGTGTGTGTGTGTGTGTGTGTGTGTGTGTGTGTGTGTGTGTGTGTGTGTGTGTATGTGTGTGTATGTGTGTGTGTGTGTGTGTGTGTGTATGTGTGTGTGTGTGTGTGTGTGTGTGTGTGTGTGTGTGTGTGTGTGTGTGTGTGTGTGTGTGTGTGTGTGTGTGTGTGTGTGTGTGTGTGTGTGTGTGTGTGTGTGTGTGTGTGTGTGTGTGTGTGTGTGTGTCCTTATGATAGTATTAATGAACATATTAAATTTTAAAGTACAAATTTATTTATTAACATACTAAAAAAATATAATTATATGTACAGTGCGTTGACTTATAAACTGTGTTTTTACGTTATACATAATATCGTTGCATAATAATTCGTTAATTTTTATAAACGTGATACATCAGTGCAAAAATATGTAAACACAGGCTTAGCTCACGCCGCGCCGCGCCGCCGATGTTGCTAGCGCGCGTCTTTATTAATAACGCTCTATTTAAGTCATTTATTATTAAATCAATTTGAAACTTTGTCAGAAACTTATTATACTATTAAGGAACAAATGTCTCGCTGGAAGTTTTTCCTAGCTTCAACTTCCCTCGATACTTTTTTCCGTTAAAGTTAAGAAAACGTAATTACCGATCGCAATATATTTGCAATTAAATAATTATTAACAATTATCGATTTACATCCTTTTATCAATCCCATAGGCAACGCTGGAGTATTCTGCACGTCCCTGTCAAATTTCAAAATATTTCGATGATATTTGACCAAGTTTGGACGATTAATGTTTTTGAAAGCTATTAAAAACAGATGAACAAAATTTTCAGTTTTTAATTTTTATATTAAAAAGAAAGTCGAATAAAAAAAATTCCTTCTAGGTAAAAATACTTCTTTTCATTCCCTACAAGGTGATATTTTTTAAAAATTAATTTGGCTACATTGAAAATTTAGTCAATTTGACAATACTTTTACGGGTTTTCGAGCGCTAACCCCCTTATTGCATCCGGCCCTTCAATTTTCAAACAGCATTTTCTTGAAAATAATTCGACAAAACCAATTGAAATTTATAGGCCATCTAGCTCACGTTATGAAGAATATATGTACAAAATTTTATTTAGATTTCTCGATTATTTTTGGAGATAGTCGTTTTTAGAATTTTGGCATTTTTTGTGGTATTTTTTTCTTTGTTATTGTAATTCAAGTCATTAAAATTATTTTAATTTTGCTTCCTCCTATTTTTTTTTAAATGGTGTTTTACACTTCTGTTTATGCAAATACATAACAATTAATATGATTATAAAATTTAAAAGATTAGAAAATTTTTTAATTTATCTAATAATACAACAAATTAAGTTTGTCCCATACCCTGTCGGAAAGTGTTGTCTTCCCACCTTCCCACCCTGCTCTCACGGCCGAAAGTGCCACATTCCCTCACGCCTAGAAACTGCGACGCGCATGCGCGTTTCTCTAATTTTCGGCCCGACTGGTGCCGCCTGCGTGTTGCAGCCCTCGCTGCCGCTCGGGCCGCAAATCACCTGCAGGCGGCGCTAGTCGGCAGAAAATTAGAAACGTGCATAAGCCTCGCAGTTTTAGGAGTGAGGTTATGTGGCACTTAAGACCCTGAGATCAGGGTGAAAAAACAATAATATACTTTCCTCCAGGGAATACATGAGACAAAATAGTATACGCAACATGGGAGGGAAGTAGAACATCTCAACCCGCGTGTTTACCGCCCTCGCCTTTGGCTCGGGCGTTAATATCACACGCGGGTTGGGATGTCTTACTTCCCTCCCTTGGTGCGTAATGTACTATTTCTGCCCTCCGGCCGGAAAGCGCCAACTTCCCGGCCGCTGCGCGAAACGAAGTTGCCGCTTTCCGGCGCCGTCGAGCAGAAAAATAGTATACACACCTTGGCCAATAAAAAAGAAAGCCTCAGATCACATGTATGTCAACCTCGGCTTCGCCTCGGCCGACATTTCTTATTTTACTGGCCTAGGTATGTAATTAGTACATTACATACCTAGGCAGGTAAAATAAGAAATGTCTCAGATCACATGTAATTGTCGGCCGAGGCGAAGCCGAGGTTGACAAACATGTGATTTGAGGCTTTCTTTTTTACCTGCCAAGGTGTGTATACTATTTTTCTGCCCGACGGCGCCGGAAAGCGGCAACTTCGTTTCGCGCAGCGGCCGGGAAGTTGGCGCTTTCCGGCCGGAGGACAGAAAATACTATTGATGAAGCTAACAAGGAGAGTGCACACCCTGCGGGAAACGGATTTTCGTGGGCATTGGAGAGTCGATTTCTGGTGTCTAAAAATGGAGCACAGTACTCACATTTCCGTCAAATTGGCCCTTTTTCTTGAGATATGGGCAATCTCATCTCAAATATCCTCTATTTCGTTAAAAAATGATGTCTATTCTATTGACTGTCACATTGCAAGTATTTAAGACACGAAAACGAGGGAAAAAAATTATAGAAGTAGACAGTGAAAGCTAAAATTTAAGCTCTGGTTTGTACAAAATATTGATTTTTCAGGAAATTATAAGCAATCAATGATAACGTAAAAATATGGTTAAACATACGATCCATTTAATCGCTTAAAATAAAGACAATTTTTTAACCACATTTTGATGCCATCTTTGATTGCTTATAATTTCCTGAAAAAAATAATATTTTTCAAACAAATCAGAGCTTAAATTTTAGCTTTTACTGTCTACTTTTAAAATTTTCCTCGTTTTCGTTTTGACAATCAATAGAAGAGACATTTTTTAACGAAATAGAGGATATTTGAGATGCAATTGCCCATATCTCAAGAAAAAGGGCCCATTAGACGAAAATTTGAGTACTATACTCCATTTTTAGAGAACCGACTCACCAGAAATCGACTCTCCAATGCCCACGAAAATCCGTTTTCCGAAGGGTGTGCACTCTCCTTGTAAGTGTTAATGAATTGGCAGTGGTTTTTGTTTTATGTAATGGTTTAAATCCTGTTTGTCTGAATCAAAAAACAACACAATAATATTTATAAATTATAAGATACATTTTTGTTTATTATTATATTATATGAAAAATAGAATTGTTGATATTTCAACAGTTTAATTTTAGCATGAAAATTACCGTGACTAATGAAACCAAAATTGATAAGATCATGTATTTGTATTGTTGTGTCTGTTAAGGCTAGACACCTTTTTTCTGAAATAAAAAAGTCATATTTTAATACATAAATGTAAACTAATTATTTCTCACTTTTTACACATAAAAGGGGATATATTTATCTCACCTTAGACCTTGGTCTGGGCCCTTTATATGATCCAGAACCATAGTTATCGATTAGGGAAGTTTTTTCACTGTCCGTAAGCTTTCAAAGTTACCTGCGGATGAAATGATTCCAAGTTTGAAGTGGATACTTCTAAAATGCATAATTCTCTTATCAATATAGGGATTTTTGATCTCATAAGAAAAACAATTTTTGTGCTTACTTTTTGTGCATTTTGCATTAATATTTAAAATATTTTTCATTTTTTCAAAATTTTTCTGATGTATAAATTTTTTATGACATTCAATCCTAAATCCCTGCATTGATAAGGAAACTATATTATTCAGAAGTACTCACTTCAAATTTGAAATCAGTTCATCCGCATGATCATCTAAAACCTTACGGACAGTGAGCCTATTTCATTAAAAACCATATTATGAGAAAATCAACTTTAAAGTTTTAAGAACTCATAATGCATGAAAATATCCAAAACATGCCTCCATTGTTATTGATATTGATTCTTATGTTTATACTGGTTAAAGAAAAAAAGTTTGGCATTGACTTCCTTGCGTAGAATTTTATTTGCCTTGGTATTTATTGACCTAGAAAACAAAATGAACTTTTAGTTATTTCATAACATTTTGGCTATACATGCATTAATTCTTATATCTTAGATACTTATCGTTTTTTTCGCCCTAGGTCAAAAGCTTTTTTTGCCTGGCGGGCCAAAAGTACCACTTTTGCTCCCGGCACCCGATCGCGAAGGTTGTATTTTCGGCCTCGCCAGGCAAAAAAATCGTATATGCACCTCGGGAGCAAATAAAGAATGCCTCAGATCGCATGTTTGTCACCCTCACCTTCATTTCCATGTGATCTGGGACATTCTTTACTTTTACTCCCTAGGTGCATAATATACTATTATGTGTGTCTTGTTGCCAGTGGTCCCCTGAACCTCATCTGTCAAACCCATGGTCCCATGGTAGTCGCAGGATGTGGCTGCCAATCAGTGTTTTTGCCTAAAAATCACTGAAACACATACAATATATTTTTTAATTTTTGGTTTAAAAAACAATAGTATAAAGAAACTTGATAAATTTACTTTAATAAATAAAAGTAAAAAAGAAATTTGAAAAATATAATGCACATATATATGTACGTATTATATAATAATAAGAATAAAGAATAATAATAATTGCTTTATTTAAACCAGTAGGTTAAATATAAGTTTATTATTAATTATACATTTTTTGGCTTTTCGTAATTCGATACAAAAAATATGTATATTTATGTATATTTTGTAGATAGTTTTCGTACAAAATACTCATAAATATATACATATTTTACTTATTTATTTAATATATCGTGCACTACAGAGTGTACACAAAAGCATATAATATATTATATAAATATACTTACATAATTTAAAATGCAGCTGCTGCATATTAATCATCCTGGGGCTGCTCTCGTGCTTGTTTTCTCATAATGCGAGCATCCTCGGTGTTGGCTTCAGTCTTCTTCTCTGCAGATGCAAGCCTGAATTCGTCGCTTGCTTCCATCCATTGAACTGCGGAGGATCCAGGAGTGATTTCAAACTTCTCCATGATGTAAAGTATGCCTGTTTTTCCTTGGTTGAAACAGGTCATAGCAATGTGAGTACGAATTTCTACGACTTTCTTCCTCCAACTGCCTGCGATTGGCGCACAACTTTGAAAGAGCCTCGCCCTATGTCCGAGCCTTTCACGCTATTTTTCGACGAGTGAATGAGGCTGGATTACCTTAAGGAATCTATGACTGAGGTGAAGGCAGGGAAGAAGGACGCGGATGAAGAAACGAGAAGCTTTCTCGCGCCGAAGCTTGTGATTATCCTTCTGGCCGGGTACACCGTTGCGATGGTGATGTTTGTTTTTGAGTGGAAGATTATGGCTGTGTTTTGCAGATAGAAAGTTTAAGCCATTTTATTGTTCTTGAAGGTGTCATTGTGTTTTGAGGGTTTTCAAATATGTATTTTCAATTAATTTGTATGGCAGTTGCATGTACTTCTTGGACACGGTTTGTTTGTTAATTATTTTTAAATGCAAATAACGTATAATATACGTTTGCTTTGGAAATGTTCAAAAAGCAGTTTTCAGAATGAAGTTTGTAAACTAGGTTGTGTTGTATGAGCATAATAAAAAAATAAAATGCAAAAGTTATTGATTATTTAATTAATATTTGTCATGGTTGAGATACAATTGCTTCTTAAAATGGCCCATGAGATTGTCTCCGAGCTTTATTTGTGCCGGAAGTGTAAAAGTAAGTGTGGGTTGGTTATTACTTCGATTCCGCGATTAGTTTTTATTTGTTTATTAAGTTGGTTATATGAAAATATCATTATACGCGGGCAATTATAAAAAAATGCATATTATTCTACAAATAATGGCAAATGTGTTGGTATTTTTTTTCAACCAAGGTGGAAATAAGGCAGTGAACCGACGCAATATTCACGTCAATATAATCGATGCAACGTTGCCATCGGCAACCATAGAATAAAAGCATCGATGTTCTTTCCATGTATCCGTATCAACTTTTATTACTAATTCTGTTACATTCACCAAGAGCATTCCACGCTGCAATACACCTTATGCTAAAATTAACTGATCTTTAATATTTTATTAGATAATAGATATTACAATTAATATTTTACACTAACAAATAAATCATAATTTTGCAACACCGATACACCAATGCATTACGAAATCCAATCAAGATAATGTAAATTAATTCAGACTCCACATATACATAATTCTTTTCGTCTGCGCACTCTCTCACATACACGACCCATTGTAGTTTATGGCGAAAATTCCATCAGCGCTAGTTCCTCATTTATGACGGCGCGTTATTACAGTACTTTTGTACTTATAATCACGTCGCGCGCGAATGCGTGAGGGTATAAGGGAAGAGAGAGAGAGGGGGAAAAGAGGGAACAAAATGACGCGAATAAAGCCTTCGCATTTCAATTAGTGAGCGTTCCGCGGACACGAGGAGGAAACGAGACGCGAAAAGATTGAAATCACGCGAGCCCACATGCAAGTATTGTGAATTTGCGTATGCGTGTGAACCTAAGTAGTTATTTTATTGCATTTAGATGGGGACTAAAGTGATTTCGTTAATGGACGTTTTACAGTAGAATGTTACCAAAACCTTTGTGCAATATCTATCATTAATTCGAGCATGCATATGTACTTTTAATAAAACATATAAAATTTAGTTTTCCCTATTTTTAGGATTGCCGCAATGAGTTGTCATCGATCGAGGTAGTCAAACAGCTTTGAGTTATATAAAACTGTCACATTCATACTTGTGGCAATGGAAACTTTTTATTAAGCTGTAAAGTCTCATATTGATATTCTAAAATGTTCGAAAATGGTACCTATTTGAACCAAATTTTAATCGCCTCTGCTATTCAACCGCCACAATTATATTATATACGAAGTATCTACATACATGAGGGGATATAATTACTCTAGTCAAATATCAAAACAAAACAAATATTAAACTGGGTTATTTTTGAACTTGTACTCTGAATCAATATACTTTACATCTAACGGTCAAATAGCAAGAGCTAATTATAATAGAGATCAATCAATATTTACAAACGTAGCTTCAAAGCTGTCGTTAAATATTTTTAAACACCTACATAAAACCTTGTAATCGATTGCGGTAGCTCGTTAGTGGATAATTGAATCTGAAAAATGCTTGTATGAAAATAAATATTGAATGCCAAAGTTTTGCACATCATTTATTTTTCTCTCAGATATATTCTTCCGTTTCTCTCCATATCCAAAGATAATCAAAATAAACCGTTAATTTCAAAATTTCCAAAAGAATATATAAAAATCTTCCTACTCTCTAAAGTTGAATTAGTAAAAATTGCTCCACCATTTCAATTAGTAGAAAAAACTTCTAATTTATTAGTGAATATTCACTATTTCATTTAGTAGTTTATTAAAACTACTATTTTGATTAGTAGTTTTTACTAATTTAATTAGTAGTTTTTAAAAAACCACTAATGAAATAGTGAATATTCACTAATAAATTAGTAGTTTTTTCTACTAATTGAAATGGTGGAGCAATTTTCACTAATTCAACTTTAGAGAGTACAATCATAAAAGAAGAAATATCAACGAAAGCTGCACGAAAGCTCGGAGTAAGTGAACAACATTGCTACCCCATTCCTCACCTTAACAACCGCAGTACTTCACCCGCGCGCACTTCAGCGAAACGAATTTACACTCTCCAATAACGCACACCACTATACCCCTCGCGCTAAAATCAACTACAATAATTCACGAAAAATTACGCATCGCAGGTGCGTGTAAAGCCCGCGCTACTCCATACGACACACGCCGCTGCTACTGCACTAATTCATGCACGCGCGAAAAACGCGTATAAATTCCCGAGCGGAGGAGATAAGAGCGGCCCTGTATATTCCCTCTCCCTTGCGGACCCTTTTCAGCGCGCGCCTGGAAGAAGATTCTCGGGATCAGCCTCTTGGGCGCGCGGGGGGGCTTTGCGATGTTTTACGAGGACTGCGCGACATTAGTACTTTGAATGGTAAGCTCGAGTGACCCGCACTCTCTCTCTCTCTTGTGTAAGGGCGGGAGAGTATATAGGAGTGTGATCGATGATGTACTGCGTTAAATTTAGAGTGAAATTTAATAGGGTTTCGTGCTGGGCGCGTTCGGGGTGTTTGGTAAAGATCGAGCGCGAGAGACGCGTCGTCGCGTGTTTTATTGTTTGTTGGTTTTTATATGGGGGCGTGGAGTTGGGTGGGTTGTAAGGGGGGTGGCGGAATTTATGGTTGGTTGTGCGCTTGTCGATGTTGATAAAATAAGGGTTGAGGAAAATAAGTGTAATTATATTTTGTGCTGTATTTTTAGATTTTCTTCGATTTTAAGTTAGATTATTCTAAGGGAATGAAAATACTGCACTGTACGAATTTTTCCAATCAATGTTTTATTATCATGTTTATAAGTCAACAAAAACTTTAATTTGTTTTTTATACTTTAATGTATTCTTTAGTTGCTGCTTAATTGTCGTCAGAAAACATTTTATGTTTGCAACAAACTTTGGAATTGACCTATATTGTTTTGATGAGAAAGGTAATTGGTTCTATACGGTGATTTCTAAAAAAAAGTATTACGAACCATTTGACTTCTAGAGAATTCCATGTTCAAAAAATTGTCTGGAGGGGGTATGGCAATAGTCTGACAGAAGCTTAGCATCAGTCGAAGTTTCTAAACCAGACTTTTGCGTTCTTCTCGATATCAAAGCTCACAAAAACACTGTACTCTGCTAGTTTTTGTTATGAGTTCTTTGAGAGTATTTAACTGAATTAAGGCAAATCGTTTATAATTTGCAGCTTGATACTATAAAACTAGTATCCAATGGATTAGCTGACGGTAAATATGATTTAGGAATTAGTGCTGTTTCGGACCTTGGTTGGAATATTCAACGAAATCTGGCGATTAGAAAGATGCACATCAAGAAATAATCGACAAAAATCTGTGATAGTTGAATCAAAATCAAAGTTTATCAAAATTAGTTAGTTAGCATCAAAATTATCATTATATTTTTTAATGAATTTTAATAACTATATTTTTGTGTTACATAGGTCACTCCATTAGCGATGCTTCTAATTATATCCATACTACGGTGTAATTAAATGATTTGAATTTGTAGTAATATTAGACTGGCTCAGTTTTTGTATAAATTTCAACAGTTAGTTGAATTTATATTTGAAGAGTAAAGTAATATCATTATATTATATGTTTTTAATATTGATCTGAATATTTGGAGAAAATTGGTCATGATGATGTAGATAGATATCCAGTGTTTGTCCAGTTTATAGATTGTGAAACAAACTATAATGACACTAAAGTAATTATTTCTACTTATAAATCAAGGTTCATCTCTCTTGGCAGATATTTTAAAGTTTTTTTTCGATAGTTATCGAATAGTTAAATTGCACAAGTGTACTAGCAGCCAGTGCAAAATGGTGGAATTTCATTCGAAAACATTAATGTCGGTAAAATAAAATTTATAAAAAATTTGTAAGTGGTTGTGCAGAGTAAGTCCCGTGGGATTTTGCAGACAAAACAACGTTGACAACCACGCTTGCGTTGCGAGAAATCGACTAATTATTCGAAATGCTACGGTGTTTATATTCCTATATTATTCAATTTCTTAGAAAATTAACATGTATTTTAGAACGAATTGAATACTACCTAATGATTAATGCATGTAATAGTTATTCTACTATTTATAGGGTACGGAATTTCATTAAGTATGTTACATTATTTAAATTCACTTATTAACATATACGGCAACACAAACAGTTTTAAAACTGTTCAGAAAATATGTACATATTTATGTTTTATCGAATTTCTCTCTTTCTCTCTCTCTCTCTCTCTCTCTCTCTCTCTCTCTCTCTCTCTCTCTTTCTCTCTCTTCCTTATGATTCCCTTTCTCTAATGCTACTTTCTCTCACTTGGAATTCACGGCGTCCCGTATACGCGCCTTGTAAAATATACTTTTCAATTTTTTATTACTTATTTTAATCAGTTAATTCGGAACGATAAAACCATAATTTATTCTTAAACCACTAAACTATTTAGAATTCAACGCGAGTCTTTCAAAAATAATTTATCAATTGTAATATTTTGTTTGAAATGCTATAATTTGAATAAAATACCACCTTTAATAGAAAATATGAAATAATTTTTAATTCATTACTTTGTAAACTTTTGAAAAATATAACAATTTTTAGTGTAATATTAAAACTAACAATATGGTTGAGAAGAATTTGGCTCGAATGATTTCTAATTTAAAAACAAGACAAAAACTCGACGCAGCGAGACAGTGGAAAGCATACAGAGCTCGACCTTGAGAAGCTAGGTGCAGGGGTTTCATGTGCAAGACGAGGCTAGGGGATGACTTCTCTCCACACAGCGGCTCTCCGATCACCGCACACTTCCTCGTTCAGCCAACGAACTCGGCGTTTTGTTTACGTTTTCACTTATTTGTATCACAAATGTCTGACGACCGACCAAGATCCCTCTGAATTTTCATTCTTTGATTACTTTTCTATTCAAATTCAGATTTTTATAACTTTATTTCTTCTTCTTTATATGGGATTTGTATGTTTAAAAGCCACATAACTTCACCTCCTCATAAGAGCCTATGCTGAAAGTCGATTTTCAAGAATTATTTCTGGAAAAAATGCGAATTAAAAAATACTGAAAAAATTCATGCAGTCTTCTTTTAAATTAAGGAACAACATATAAAAACCGCTGCCAATGCACAAACTTAATTTACTGATTCCTTTAATTTATTTTTAATTCCAATATTTAAAATTTAATACTTTATTTTGTACGGTGAGACTATGTTAAATGATTTGTGACTTTCTATTTTGACTCTTTCTATTTTTTATCATTAAAAAGCAATTATTATTATACAATTTTATATTTTACAAAAAAAAAATTCATTGCCCACAAAAAAAAAAAAAAAATGATCATCACGACCAGATATTCGAGATTAAAAATTTTTTTTTAATGTTTTTTAATACTGATATCTCAGAGAATATTTGATCAATTTGAAATTTTAACCAATTATTACAATTATTTATTACAATATATTATTATTTAGTTAACCCATTAAGTCCTGAATGGACAAATTTTCACTAAAGTTTTCAATGCTTATATTTTATGTGAAAATGAATTGTAAAAAGTATATGGATAAGCGCATTCGATGTAAAATTTGATGAACTTTCAGAATCTTTTGTTAGATTTTTCAAAAAATTAAACTGTCGAACACTGTACATGATTTTTTCCAAAAAAACATGGTTTTAAAAAAAAAAAAAATTATTCATTTCGATTTTTCAAATGGAATGCATTTAAGATTTAATGATCAAAATGCAGAAAACGTGGCCTAGAGACCTAAACTTGAAAATCTAACGATTTAGGTTTTGAAAAAAAATTTTAAAACACAAAATGGCGGCTGAAACGCAGAAAAATCATAAAAATCTTCTGAAATTATTTACTCGAAAAAGATGGACTTTAGAGAAAAACTTTACTGAAGAAAAAGTTCTTAGAATTGATTAAAGAACACGCTGGAATTTTTTCAGAAACATAAGAAGCGTTTTTAAATTTTTCAAAATTTGAAAATTTTGAAAAATTCTGAAATTTGCCAAAAGGTTCTGGAAAAATTCCAGCATGTTCTCTGATCAATTCTAAGAACTTTTTCTTCAGTAAAGTTTTTCTCTAAAGTCCATCTTTTTCGAATAAATAATTCCAGAAGATTTTTATGATTTTTCTGCGTCTCAGCCGCCATTTTATGTGTTTTAAAATTTTTTTTGAAAACCTAAATCGTTAGATTTTCAAGTTTAGGTCTCGAGGCCACGTTTTCTGCATTTTGATCATTAAATCTTAAATGCATTCCATTTAAAAAATCGAAATGAATAATTTTTTTTTTTTTAAAACCATGTTTTTTTGGAAAAAATCATGTACAGTGTTCGACAGTTTAATTTTTTTAAAAATCTAACAAAAGATTCTGAAAGTTCATCAAATTTTACATCGAATGCGCTTATCCATATACTTTTTACAATTCATTTTCACATAAAATATAAGCGTTGAAAACTTTAGTGAAAATTTGTCCATTCAGGACTTAATGGGTTAAATTTTCAAGAGATTACCTTTATTTCTTTTGATAAAAAAAGTTATTTAAAAAAAACTTGTGTTTTTATTAAAAAAAAGCAGAAAATTTTGTTATAGCTTTGATTAAAAAATTTTCAAAGTTAAACAAATTTATTTGTCTTTGAGAATTTTCCATTTATTTTCCATTTATTAATAAAAAATTCAACGCTCATCGTTCGTCATCGCCTTCGGCTTAGAAACATACACATGGAAAATATACGTTATTATCATCTATTTATTGTTTTGATATCATTCCCACACCACCTAGCGGTAGATATCATGGCGCGTTTTTTTTAAAGAAAATATAAAGCTTTTGTATTTTGAGATTAATATTAGTTTTTGTTACAAGAGCGTAAAGTTGAACTTTACGTCCGCTTTACGCTCGTTTTGCGAGCATTATTTTTCATTATATTAGACCTAAACATAAAGTAAAACGCGAATATGTGTATGGGTTGCTGATGAAAAATTTAATTTTACGCTTATAGTACGTAAATAAATATTTTAATATTAATTTACTCCAACTAAGCGTAAATTTCAACTTTATGCCCGTAAATCATAAATATATTCGCTTATTTTACGCATAGTATTACGAAAATTAATTTAAGCCTCTATATTTTCTGAAAACAAGGTTTTATATGTTAGAATCTCTAAGCGCGCTTAGCACGCTGTAATTTTATCAAAACTGCACCACTTTTTTTTTTAACCTAGCAACCCATTACTCCCACCAATCAAATCACGAATAAATTGATATCATAACTAATCCATTATTTATTAAGATAAGTGATAGGATTAGGAAGTTATAACCTTTTTTTTTAAAAAAGCAGGTTTTTGTTTTTGTTAATAACAAACAAACCGCTACAAGCTAGGAATAAAATTTTTTTTTAAATATAGGTATTTTAATTATTTTTTGAATGCTACCCATCCGATCCAGATACATAGAGCCGTTCCCGAGAAATTACGATTTGAAAAAATGGTTAAAAAAATTTTAACCTCAAATATCTCTGAAATTTTTAGACCAAATATTTTGCCCAAAGAACTCGACCGAGAACTATACAAAATCTACCTCTACAAGGAATTTTGAAGCGATTAAGTCAATTTTACTTCCGCAAACGTCGGGCATAGAGAAAGCTTTTTTTCATTTTTCAATTTTTTCTCAAAAACTAACCAAAGAAATGGATTCAAATTTTTACAGATTATAGCTATTTATATTGTGCATTATCGTGATTTTTCTCAAAAAAATGGATCGTTTTTTACGCTCTTTCGAATGCTACTCATCCGGTTAAAAAATTTTAATCCGATCATTAAAAAAAATCAAAAATAAATTTTGAAAAAATCGAAAATTCGAAATAAAACAAAAACGAATCAGCCCAATCGAAAACCGATTTTTGACCTGCTATCACACAAAAAAAAAAACAAAAAATGAGACATGTCTGATTAAAATCGATCGAGTAGAAGCTGAGATCTAGCTACACACACACACACACACACACACACACACACACACACACACACACACACACACACACACACACACACACACATACACACACACACACACACACACACACATACACACACACCCACACACCCACACCCACACCCACACCCACACCCACACACACAGACACACACACATACACACACACACACATCCATACAGACATTTTTCAAAAATCATGTATTTTGGTTCCTAACACCTCCAATAACACTTATAACATGTTTTTACAACAAAAAATTACTATCACAAAGCTTCCTCTAGGAGGATTTCTATTTTAGCAAGTATCGGTCAAAAAGAAAAAAGTATCGCCTGGATCATGGATGTGGATAAAATTTCAGGGCGCGAGTTCATTTTGTGGCTTAAAAATGACATCTTGAAGTTTTAGCAAAATCCATGTTCAGGAAATTGGAAGCTCTTTTCAGTTAGTTATCAGGTTAAAATGCTATAAAAAAAGTCTGTGGTTCGAATAAAAATAAATCAGGAAACGATAGTCTGTGGTTCGATTAACTTTTTTCCGATTTTTTTGTTATAAGTCTAAAAATAACAATAAAGAGCAATGAGTAAAACGATTTTTTATTAAATATTTTAGAAAGAAAATGATACTGTAGTGCTTTACACAAACGGATTTCGATTTAAAAAGATTTTTGTTTAGAGTCAACTACCTATATAATCAATTCTAATACTGGACGGTTTTTAGACTAACTGTAATGGACTGTTTTAGACTAACTATAAAATTTTCTCAATGATCGATAAAAAGTTTACGTGAGCGAATGCGTTACAACATTTTTCCTATTTAATTTTTTTCAAAATAAATTTTTATTTCGTTAGAGACACCAGGAATTACTTCAAGAAAATGTGTGCAGAAAAAATAATCAGCTATTTGGAGGTTTTCCGAGGAATCCATTTGGTTCGAAATTTTTACGGGTAGTTTGTATGCTGAAAAAAAAAATTCCAGCAATAAAAAGTTTGGAAATGCCAAACACCGCGGAGAGAGAATTCTTTTTCCGTCACTACCCCAATATAATCATTAGTTTGGGGGTGTTCCGAGGAATCGATTTGGTTCGTAATTTTTTTACGGGTTGTTTGTATGCTGAAAAAATAATTCCAGCAATAAAAAGTTTGGAAATGTCAAACCCCGTAATGAGATAATTTTTATCTTAGGTCATCTTACGAATTCCGTGTTAGGGGTGGGTGTTAGTTTGGAATTGAATTACTTTAATAAATTTCTATGTATTCTTCCATTATTTATAGTATGTTATGTGATTCATGTGGAACAAAGTGGTTTTTCGAAAATGGAATTTGTTGGATCGCAACGTTGCAAACTTCAAACCCATGGAAGGGTTCCGGATCGATTTTGGCCTCGGCAATTTTTTTATAAGTATTTGGTAAGCTCTCGAAGAAATTCCCGTGATAAAATATTTAGGAATCGCATAGTCGCTAGAGACAGAATTATTTAAATTTATTTTTCATCTGTTTTTAGCCGCTTTGCCCCACTTGCATCCCCCTGAAGGAAGAGTTCCGGATCGATTTTGGTCTCGGCAATTTTTTTATAAGTATTTGGTAAGCTCTCGAAGAAATTCCCGTGATCAAATTTTTAGGAATCGCATAGTCGCCAGACAGAATTTTTTAAAGTTATTTTTCATGTGTTTTTAGCCGTTTTGCCCCAATTGCATCATCCTGTAGGAAGGTTTCCAGATCGATTTTGGTCTCGGCAATTTTTTTATAAGTATTTCATAAGCTCTCGAAGAAATTTCCGTTGTCAAATTTTTAGGAATCGCATAGTCGCTAGAGACAGAATTTTTTAAAGGTATTTTTCATGTGTTTTTAGCCGTTTTGCCCCGCTTGCATCCCACTGATGGAAGGATTCCGGATCGATTTTGGTCTCGGCAATTTTTCTATAAGTATTTGGTAAGCTCTCGAAGAAATTCCCGTGGTAACATTTTCAGGAATCGCATAGTCGCCAGAGACAGAATTATTTAAATTTATTTTTCATGTGTTTTTACCCGTTTTGCCCCACTTGCATCCCCCTGAGGGAAGGGTTCCGGATCGATTTTGGTCTCGGCAATTTTTTTATAAGTATTTAGTAAGCTCTCAAAGAAATTCCCGTGATCAAATTTTTAGGAATCGCATAGTCGCTAGAGACAGAATTTTTCTAAAAGTATGTTTCATGTGTTTTTTGCCGTTTTGCCCCACTTTCATCCCCCTGAAGGAAGGGTTCCGGATCGATTTTGGTTTCGGCAATTCTTTATAAGTATTTAGTAAGCTCTCGAAGAAATTCCTGTGACAAAATTTTTAGGAATCGCATTGTCGCAAGAGACAGAATTTTTTTAAAAGTATTTTTCATGTGTTTTTTGCCGTTTTGCCTCAATTTCATCCCCCTGAAGGAAGGGTTCCGGATCGATTTTGGTCTCGGCAATTATTTTATAAGTATTTGGTAAGCTCTCGAAGAAATTGCCGTGGTAATATTTTCAGGAATCGCATAGTCGCCAGAGACAGAATTATTTAAATTTATTTTTCATGTGTTTTTACCCGTTTTGCCCCACTTGCATCCCCCTGAAGGAAGGGTTCCGGATCGATTTTGGTCTCGGCAATTTTTTTATAAGTATTTAGTAAGCTCTTGAAGAAATTCCCGTGATCAAATTTTTAGGAATCGCATAGTCGCTAGAGACAGAATTTTTCTAAAAGTATGTTTCATGTGTTTTTTGCCGTTTTGTCCCACTTTCATCCCCCTGAAGGAAGGGTTCCGGATCGATTTTGGTTTCGGCAATTCTTTATAAGTATTTAGTAAGCTCTCGAAGAAATTCCTGTGACAAAATTTTTAGGAATCGCATTGTCGCAAGAGACAGAATTTTTTTAAAAGTATTTTTCATGTGTTTTTTGCCGTTTTGCCTCAATTTCATCCCCCTGAAGGAAGGGTTCCGGATCGATTTTGGTCTCGGCAATTTTTTTATAAGTATTTGGTAAGCTCTCGAAGAAATTGCCGTGGTAATATTTTCAGGAATCGCATAGTCGCCAGAGACAGAATTATTTAAATTTATTTTTCATGCGTTTTTACCCGTTTTGCCCCACTTGCATCCCCCTGAAGGAAGGGTTCCGGATCGATTTTGGTCTCGGCAATTTTTTTATAAGTATTTAGTAAGCTCTCGAAGAAATTCCCGTGATCAAATTTTTAGGAATCGCATAGTCGCTAGAGACAGAATTTTTCTAAAAGTATGTTTCATGTGTTTTTTGCCGTTTTGTCCCACTTTCATCCCCCTGAAGGAAGGGTTCCGGATCGATTTTGGTTTCGGCAATTCTTTATAAGTATTTAGTAAGCTCTCGAAGAAATTCCTGTGACAAAATTTTTAGGAATCGCATTGTCGCAAGAGACAGAATTTTTTTAAAAGTTTTTTTCATGTGTTTTTAGCCGTTTTGCCTCAATTTCATCCCCCTGAAGGAAGGGTTCCGGATCGATTTTGGTCTCGGCAATTTTTTTATAAGTATTTGGTAAGCTGTCGAAGAAATTGCCGTGGTAATATTTTCAGGAATTGCATAGTCGCCAGAGACAGAATTATTTAAATTTATTTTTCATGTGTTTTTACCCGTTTTGCCCCACTTGCATCCCCCTGAAGGAAGGGTTCCGGATCGATTTTGGTCTCGGCAATTTTTTTATAAGTATTTAGTAAGCTCTCGAAGAAATTCCCGTGATCAAATTTTTAGGAATCACATAGTCGCTAGAGACAGAATTTTTCTAAAAGTATGTTACATGTGTTTTTTGCCGTTTTGCCCCACTTTCATCCCCCTGAAGGAAGGGTTCCGGATCGATTTTGGTCTCGGCAATTATTTATAAGTATTTGGTAAGCTCTTGAAGAAATTGCCGTGGTAATATTTTCAGGAATCGCATAGTCGCCAGAGACAGAATTATTTAAATTTATTTTTCATGTGTTTTTACCCGTTTTGCCCCACTTGCATCCCCCTGAAGGAAGGGTTCCGGATCGATTTTGGTCTCGGCAATTTTTTTATAAGTATTTAGTAAGCTCTCGAAGAAAGTCCCGTGATCAAATTTTTAGGAATCGCATAGTCGCTAGAGACAGAATTTTTCTAAAAGTATGTTTCATGTGTTTTTTGCCGTTTTGTCCCACTTTCATCCCCCTGAAGGAAGGGTTCCGGATCGATTTTGGTTTCGGCAATTCTTTATAAGTATTTAGTAAGCTCTCGAAGAAATTCCTGTGACAATTTTTAGGAATCGCATTGTTGCAAGAGACAGAATTTTTTTAAAAGTATTTTTCATGTGTTTTTGCCGTTTTGCCTCAATTTCATCCCCCTGAAGGAAGGGTTCCGGATCGATTTTGGTCTCGGCAATTTTTTTATAAGTATTTGGTAAGCTCTCGAAGAAATTGCCGTGATCAAATTTTTAGGAATCGCATAGTCGCCAGAGACAGAATTATTTAAAAGTATTTTTCATGTGTTTATTGCCGTTTTGCCTCAATTTCATCCCCCTGAAGGAAGGGTTCCGGATCGATTTTGGTCTCGGCAATTTTTTTATAAGTATTTAGTAAGCTCTCGAAGAAATTCCCGTGATCAAATTTTTAGGAATCGCATAGTCGCCAGAGACCGAATTTTTCGAAGTAATTTTCACGTATTTTTAGCCGTTTTGCCCCACTTGCATCCCCCGAAGGAAGGGTTCCGGATCGATTTTGGTCTTGGCAATTTTTTTATAAGTATTTGGTAAGCTCTCGAAGAAATTCCCGTGATAAAATTTTTAGGAAATTCATAAGCTGTTAAAATATAAATTTTTTTATCATGTATTGTCTTGTGAGGGTGGTTTGGGGGCTGATTTTGGGGGATGATCGCTTCGGAAATAACTTATATCGCTGTTGCTATTGGTTTTATGCATATATCTAACAGATAATATAAAAAAAAACGATTTTGGGAATATTCGATTTTTCGTTCACGATTAACGTTCAGAACTTCAAACACATCCGTGCTACGAAACTCACCATTTGATTTGTACTATAGGTTAGGATCGCAGCTGCACTAGTGTAGTATTCGCGCGAAGCTAAAGTGGCGCTACCGCCGTCCGAAAGAAATAGTGCAATGGCTTTCCTGCTTTTCATGCAATGCTAGACCGAGTTTAGTATAACATAAGCCCATTTTAGTATAACATTCGCACTACGCGCGTAGAACACCGCTCTCCCAAAACTTAGTGCGGCAGCGGTCCTAATTTAGCATAGCTGCAACTCGAACATTGTAGGATAGCTACTACACTACCACTAAGATGTCTCCTCTCCTAAAATTCTCTCCGTGTAGCATTCGTTAGTCCAAAATTTTGAAAAACATTATATTAGATAACGTTAAAGTCATTTCACTCTGTGTAACAATTTTTTGCGATTAACTGACCCATTTAGTTTTAATTAAAGAATTTATTTCAAATTAGCAAGATTCACTCGTGCTTCGCCCATTTAATTTTTCGGTCCAGAATGTTTTCAAATCAAAATTTAAAAATATAACCTATTTTGTTTATTAAAAAGTATCATATTGTTAAATTTTAATTTTAAATTTAAAAGTCGTGCCATATCTCCATATTATATTTCGATTTTTGGAGTAAATTTTATGGTTACATTTTTAACAAAAGAATAATGTATAATTATAAATTTTAAATTTCCGCGCCATATCTCCATCTTATATTTAACAATGAACCAAATCAGTGATGATATACTTCATCCATCACTTTTTTAAGAGATATATAATGTTCGTCCTCGAAAAATGGCCTTCCAAAAAGGTTTTATTATAAATGTCCGTTTCAACATTACAAAACAAAATTATTACAGTATTCAAAAGTAGAAAGATTCAGATATATGTAAGCATGAATACCGTTTTCTTATAGAAAATGTCACATTTTCTTGGAAATTTTTAATTTTGTATCCGATTTTTATATTCAAGTTGTCCTTGCTCTTCAACGGAACGCCGGAATAAGTTAAGGTGATGCGATACCTACGCTATTACTCAAAATTGGGTTCCCGTTTTTCTCATTCAATTTTTAATTTTAAGGAAAAAACTCTTTGATACGTTATGGTTCTTTATTAAACTTAAAACGTGTCAAAGAGTTTTTTTCAAAAAATTTAAAATTGAAGGAGAAAAACGGGAACCCAGAATTGAGTAATAGTATGGGTTTCCCTTTTTCTCCTTCAATTTTAAACTTTTTGAAAAAAATTCTTTGACACGTTTTAAGTTTAATAAAGAACTATAACGTATTAAAGAGTTTTTTCTTTAAAATTAAAAATTGAATGAGCAAAACGGGAACCCAATTTTGAGTAATAACGTAGGTATCGCATCACCTTAACGGAATGTATTAGCGAACTTTACCAATGATGACCCCCACCTCGAGCCGCTTGTTATAACAAACACGATTTGTTATCGTGTAAAGAATGGGGCATCACAACATTTTCAATAATCAAAATGTTCAATAATTTATATATTGTAATATTCCTAAAATTGACCCGTGGAATTACGTAAAAGTGACGGTCATCTTACAATTTTCCGTATGAAACGGCATCCTCACCTCGCGTCGTATTTTCCATTGTTTGTCTTAACTAAAAATTATTAAATGCTGTATAACGTTTATAAGCATTCCTTATTAACAATAACACGCGATCACCGCATTTTTGTGCTTTACGGTTGTATACTTTTGCTTCCTCCTAGAGGAAGCTTTGTGATAGTAATTTTTTGAGTTGTTATAAAAACATGTTATAATTGTTTTCCGAGGTGTTGAGAATCAAAATACATCGTTTTTGAAAAATGTCAGTGTGCGTGTGCGCGTGTGTACGCCTGGATCTCAGCTTCTACTCGGTCGATTTTAACCGGACAGGTCTCTTTTTTTTGTGCTTGCGGGCTAAAAATCCGTGTTTTGATTGGATCGATGCGTTTTTGTTTTATTTCGAATTTTCGATTTTCTCAAAATTGTTTTCTGCTTTTTTTTTTTTAATGATAGGATCGAGATATTTGAATCGAATGGGTAGCATTCGAAAGAGAATTAAAATACCTATATTTTCTAGAAAAAAAATTTCTAGTAACACGGTTCTTTTGTTATTAACAAAAACGTATTTTTTTTTTTAAAGCTTATAATTCCCAAACTAAACGGTCAATTTTTTTGAGAAAAATCATGTTGATGCATAATATAAATAGCTATAATCTGTAAAAATTTTAATTCATTTTGTTGGTTAGTTTTTTAGAAAAAAATTAGAAAATGAAAAAATGAGTTTTATACGTCCAACGATTACGGGAGTAAAATTGACTTAATCGCCTCAAAATTCCTTGTAGAGGTAGATTTTGGATAGTTCTCGGTCGAATTCTTTGGGCAACATAAGGAAGCGGCTGAGGATTTCTACCGAAAGGTGTACAAAGTGTCATGCGAGTCGGCGTCTCCGTCGTCTTTGCAACGGCATAATTTCTCCTCCTCTTTCGGGTGAAAAATTGTCCCGAACAGCGCATTCGTTGAACCGACGGTAAGGCACAAAAGCGCTCTCTCGATCGGGGAGCAGATAACGTACCCAACAGGGCGCACGTATTGTAGTCGAATTGTTCGCGCATAAGTGAAAATATTTTTAAACAATGGACCAATTTTTTATATATTTCAATCTGCGCGACCAAGTAAATTGTCTTTTTTACATCGGAAATAAGGCATGTAACAGTATATTACGCATCTAGGGAGGAAATAACTTGGGCAGTCCACAGCTCGTGCAATTTACACGAGCTGTGGGCTGGCCAATTTTACTCCCGTGGTGTGTATACTATTTTTCGCTATACCCGGGCCGAAAACACCACATTCCCGATTTTGAGCCGGGCGGGAATGTGGCACTTTCGCCTAGGGTATGGCGAAAAATCATAACCTTTAATTTTTATGCAATGGAGAATAGTATAGTACCAACTATTTTGAAAAATGAAAAGTTTGTTTACATGCTTTTATTGACAAGTTTGGTTTTTACAAAAGCCATAACAACACAAACTGGCTCTGTCATTATTGCAGAGGTTGTAGAGCAAGATAAGAGTATTATAGAAGCAAATAATGATATCCCTGTTGAAAATATCCACGCGGATTTCCACGTGGATAATCCATGTGGATATCCTCGTGGATTTCCACGTGGATTGACATGGATTCCACATGGATTCAAATGGATATCCGCGTGGATCATCCACGCGGATATCCATGATGAAAATCCATGTGGATTATTTGAAGTCCATGTGGATTCCGAGAACCAGCCCGATTTGAAAAATCCACGTGGCTTCCAACTAATCCACATGGATGTAGACAATTCGGCTGAAAAAATTCATATGAGACTCACTTGAATTTCACGTGATTCTCAGGTGAGTCATGCCAAATTCTCATGTAAGTCTCATGCGAGTCTCATGTTTCCACTAACAATATTAAATGAATTAATACTATTTTTTACTGTAATTAATTGTTTAAATTAATTTAATCGTTTTAATTTATTTTCTAATATGAAACTAGAGATGTAAATAAAACAAACTGAAAAAATTAAACAGATGTATATATTTTTAAATGTTTTATTTTATAAAAGTATAAAAATATGTATTTCGGTACAAATAGTATTTTCGCCACCCTGAATATGGCCAAATAGAGCGTATGCCCTATTGAAAAAAATCTTGTGATCAATTACATGATTTTTTCCAAAATCCGGGAATATGCTCTGCTTGATATATAACTCAATTTATTTATTATTTAGCAGTTTAATACTGCTTATAAATGAAGAATAACAGTTTAATGAAACTTTGAACGATAATATATTATCGTGCAAATGTTTCATTAGAATGTTAGTATAATTATTTGCAAGTATTACATTTTAAAAAATAATCAATTTAATTAAAAATATAGAATTAACTTTATTATTATAACAATTGTAATGTACCGATACAACTGTAAGTAAATAATAGAGACATGTAACACACCTACAACATTAGAATAATTTTATTGATCATATTTTGCTTAATGTGGAAAAAGAAGAAACGATGTTCAACGAGCCTCGTGCTCACGCTCTCGACGCCGACCCGTGATAGCAAATTCACACGAGGCCGGCGCCGAGCGCGCCTACGTGTACTCGATATAGGAGATACCGCAAGAACAGTCACGATGGCGACGGCGACATGGCGCGCGAGGAGGCGACGTCTTGGCGATGTTGTCCCCGTTGACAGAACTCAGCTGAAATTTTGCGTCAAACCTCATATAACAGAACAAAGTCGAAAGTATCTTTCAAATTTGTGTCCTGACTGGTCTTGGTGAATTCACATATAGTTATAAAAGCACTTCACATATAAAAGAGTATTGACATGTGGATGACTTTATTAATATTGTGGATAGTTTATAAATTTTAATCCATTTTTAAATAAATTGTTTGCACATTCATTATTTTATTTCATATAATTGAGGTTTTTTGTCCACCACTCACTGTTATAGTCTAATATACATTTTAAAATATTTTAAATTATATATTTATTCATTTTGTTATTTTGTTATAGGCACATCTCCTTTGAGATCCACAATTCAGTTGTTCGTTGATAGATTTAAGACTTGGGTGGCTTTAGCGTAAGTAATATATTTGGACCCAATGAACTAAATAATATTGTAGATCTCTTATACAAGAGGACCAAAATCAACTTTAATGCAAACTGTAGCTAAAGAGACCAAGTACCTATAAGCATACAAAATTTTCTAATTACATAGAATATTTTATATACTCATGGCTACGTAGTGCCTTTAGTTACAACTTTTATTAGTCGATAAGTCACTTATGGGCTGGGTGACTTTATCGCAGGAAATATTGGGATCATATGGACAAAATACCTTGATCATATTTGACTATAACAGTTATGACATGTACATATTACTTTTACAAATAAAATTTTCATTTAACATGAAATTTTTACAAAATCATACTTACATTTTCTTTTATTTTAAAATAATGTTTTAATAAAATACTTCACCATTATGGTCACAAAGAATCATATCACATATGATGCCATTAGGTCCATCGGGTTCTAATATATCCAGCGGTAAAGTCACTCATCCTATATTAAGTACTTATAAATGTGGATTTTTTATAATTAATTATGGTATTAATTTATTTATATTAGGACTAGTTCTATGTATAAATGAATAAGTGAAAGAGTTTAAATTATACGATGACTCATATTAAATAGTATTGACATATGCGTAGCTTGGACTGTACTTTCTTTAATGTTATATTTATACTTATCGCAAGTATTTTATACATAATACTATATAAGTTATTGTTATAAAATTTACAGCTAAAGAAGAAACCCATGCTTTATTGTTTAATGCTTCTTAAGTACTCATAAATGTAGATTTTTTATAATAAATTATGATATTAATTTATCTATATTATGAGCAGTTCTATTTATAAATGAATAACGTGAAAGAGTTAAAATTATATAATTACTCATATTAAATAGTATTGACATGTGCGTAGCTTGGACTGTACTTTCTTTAATGTTATATTTATACTTATTCGCAAGTATTTGATATATAACTCTATACAATTTCCAATAAAAGAAGAAACCCACACATTATTGCTAAATGATACTTAATCATTAAAGTATATAGTTTTACAGCTTGTTTATTAAATGCAGCAATACATTAAAAACAATATTATTTTCATAGGCAGCTTTTACAAACTGTAAGCTCTATTTTATTGATTAAATAGCATTTAGCAATAATGTATTGGAGACAGGCCAGAATAAAAAATACATGAAAGTCTAAGGCCTTACCTAGATATAAACCTGAAGAACATAATAAGCGCGAAGGTGGCAACTAGACTTAACCTATAGGCAACGTCTGCGAGAAACTCGGCATGGCAACAGAGATGACAGCAAGGCCAGCAGCATGTCTTTCTTAAAGGAGCCACAATGAACCCTCTTTCACGTCATTAATCGTTACTCGTAACCCATGAACACGAGAGCGCAAGTTGCAACACGTTGTTTGATGACTACAGCGCCCACATGCGTTTATTGAGAGTTTGAGAACTAGAGAGAGAGAGGAAGAGAGAGGAAGAGAGAGGACGCCTGTACGGAAATGCATGTGCGCGACAGTCATAATCAAATGCCGCGTGTTGCAACCGGTGCTTACGCTTCAAGAGTTATGACGACAGAAGTCCGAACGTGAGAGAGAGGGTTCATTGTGGCTTCTTGAAGAAAGACCTGCTGCTGTCCATGCTGTAATCTCTGAGGTCATGTTGAGTTTCTCGCAGACGTTGCCTCTGGTTGCCTATAGGTTAAGTCTAGCCGTCACCTTCACGCTTATTATATTCTCCAGGTTTATATCTAGGTAAGGCCTTAAACTTTCATGTTTTTTTTATTCTATCCTGTCTCCAATACATTATTGCTAAGCTGCTATTTAATCATTAAAATAGAGCTTACAGTTTGTAAAAGGTTATATGTTATGAATATAATATTGTTTTTAATGTATTGCTGCATTTAATAAACAAGCTGTAAAACAATATACTTTAATGAACAAGTATCATTTGGCAATAATTTCTTTCTTGGCAATAGTTTACTTCTTTTGTTGGAAATTGTATAGAGTTATATATAAAATACTTGCAAATAAGCATAAATATAACTTTAAAGAAAGTACAGTCCAAGCTACGCACATGTCAATACTATTTAATATGAGTAATTATATAATTTTAACTCTTTCACATTATTCATTTATAAATAGAACTGGTCATAATATAGATAAATTAATACCATAATTTATTATAAAAAATCCACATTTATGAGTATTTAAGAAGCATTAAACAATAATGCATGGGTTTCTTCTTTAGCTGTAAATTTTATAACAATAACTTATATAGTATTATGTATAAAATACTTGCGAATAAGTATAAATATAACATTAAAGAAAGTACAGTCCAAGCTACGCACATGTCAATACTATTTAATATGAGTCATCGTATAATTTAAACTCTTTCACATTATTCATTTATACATAGAACGAGTCCTAATATAAATAAATTAATACCATAATTGGTTATAAAAAATCCACATTTATAAGTACTTAATATAGGATGAGTGACTTTACCGCTGGATATATTAGAACCCGATGGACCTAATGGCATCATATGTGATATGATTCTTTGTGACCATAATGGTGAAGTATTTTATTAAAACATTATTTTAAAATAAAAGAAAATGTAAGTATGATTTTGCAAAAATGTCATGTTAAATAAAAATTTTATTTGTAAAAATAATACATACATGTCATAACTGTTATAGTCAAATATGATCAAGGTATTTTGTCCATATAATCCCAATATTTCCTGCGATAAAGTCACCCAGCCCATAAGTGACTTATCGACTAATAAAAGTTGTAACTAAAGGCACTACGTAGCCATGAGTATATAAAATATTCTATGTAATTAGAAAATTTTGTATGCTTATATTATAGGTACTTGGTCTCTTTAGCTACAGTTTGCACATGATTAAAGTTGATTTTGGTCATCTTGTACAAGAGATCTACAATATTATTTAGTTCATTGGGTCCAAATATATTTCTTACGCTAAAGCCACCCAAGTCTTAAATCTATCAACGAACAACTGAATTGTGGATCTCAAAGGAGATGTGCCTATAACAAAATAACAAAATGAATAAATATATAATTTAAATATTTTAAAATGTATATTAGACTATAACAGTGAGTGGTGGACAAAAAACCTCAATTATATGAAATATAATAATGAATGTACAAACAATTTATTTAAAAATTGATTAAAATTTATAAACTATAGTAAAGCCATCCACATGTCAATACTCTTTCATATGTGAAGTGCTTTTATAACTATATGTGAATTCACCAAGACCAGTCAGGACACAAATTTGAAAGATACTTTCGACTTTGTTCTGTTATATGAGGTTTGACGCAAAATTTCAGCTGAGTTCTGTCAACGGGGACAACATCGCCAAGACGTCGCCTCCTCGCGCGCCATGTCGCCGTCGCCATCGTGACTGTTCTTGCGGTATCTACTAATATCGAGTACATGTAGGCGCGCTCGGCGCCGGCCTCGTGTGAATTTGCTATCACGGGTCGGCGTCGAGAGCGTGAGCACGAGGCTCGTTGAACATCGTTTCTTCTTTTTCCACATTAAGCAAAATATGATCAATAAAATTATTCTAATGTTGTAGGTGTGTTACATGTCTCTATTATTTACTTACAGTTGTATCGGTACATTACAATTGTTATAATAATAAAGTTAATTCTATATTTTTAATTAAATTGATTATTTTTTAAAATGTAATACTTGCAAATAATTATACTAACATTCTAATGAAACATTTGCACGATAATATATTATCGTTCAAAGTTTCATTAAACTGTTATTCTTCATTTAAGCAGTATTAAACTGCTAAATAATAAATAAATTGAGTTATATATCAAGCAGAGCATATTCCCGGATTTTGGAAAAAATCATGTAATTGATCACAAGATTTTTTTCAATAGGGCATACGCTCTATTTGGCCATATTCAGGGTGGCGAAAATACTATTTGTACCGAAATACATATTTTTATACTTTTATAAAATAAAACATTTAAAAATATATACATCTGTTTAATTTTTTCAGTTTGTTTTATTTACATCTCTAGTTTCATATTAGAAAATAAATTAAAACGATTAAATTAATTTAAACAATTAATTACAGTAAAAAATAGTATTAATTCATTTAATATTGTTAGTGGAAACATGAGACTCGCATGAGACTTACATGAGAATTTGGCATGACTCACCTGAGAATCACGTGAGATTCAAGTGAGTCTCATATGAATTTTTTCAGCCGAATTGTCTACATCCATGTGGATTAGTTGGAAGCCACGTGGATTTTTCAAATCGGGCTGGTTCTCGGAATCCACATGGATTTCAAATAATCCACATGGATTTTCATCATGGATATCCGCGTGGATGATCCACGCGGATATCCATTTGAATCCATGTGGAATCCATGTCAATCCACGTGGAAATCCACGAGGATATCCACATGGATTATCCACGTGGAAATCCGCGTGGATATTTTCAACAGGGATTAGGTGATTTTTGTAGTTTTTATTCCTTATTCTTTTTTATTGAGGCTTTTTTAAAAAAATGATTAAAAACATTATCTAGTGAAATTGTTGGAATTGGTTAATGAGTGAAGTTTCAAATAATTCATTATACGGTGGTGTAAATTTGAAAGTATACTAATTTAGAAAACAAGGTTTGATGAACACTCGAATGTTAAATCGATGTTTACGGAGTCTAGTTGAGTTGATACATTGAAAGTATTCATCAGTATGTCCATCGTACAATGGTTTATTAATGTCAAGTCAAGACATACAAGGTTCGATGACTTAAATGCTTAATTGACATAATAGCTTGCAGAGTAAGGGTTCTGTGATTATATTATTTGCAACTATTCTGTTTGTCTCAAACCATTATTGTACTAATAGAACATACAAAGTTTGTACACTTAAATGTTAAATTGATGTATAAGCAGTCTGGTTGAGTTGATATATTGAAAGTATTCAGTATGTCCATCGTACAATGGTTTATTAATATCAAAGTCAAGACATACAAATGTCGATGACTTAAATGCTTAATTGACATAATAGCTTGCGAAGTGAGGGTTTGGTGATTGTATTATTTGCAACTATTCAATATGTCTGAAACAATTATTTTACTAATGCAACATACAATGTTTGAACACTTAAATGTTCAATTAGTGAATTGATGTATATCGAGTCTGACTTTAGTGAATGTATTGTGTATAAACACCTTGCAATGAATTTAAAAATATTTTTCATGACTGTTTTTAAGGTTTTTATTTTAAAGTTTCGTTTTCATCCCTGATAAAAATTAGTCCATTAAAAATGGGAAGGAAAACAGAAACTGGCCATTAGAAATGGCTAGTTATTAGACAGACATGTAACGCTTTTTTTCATCAACTTATCCCATTTTATGGAATGGCCCTAACCTGAAAATCTTTACATTAAAATTTCATAACAATTCAATCATATATTTTAAAACTTATACCCTTAAGAGATAGTTTACCAGGATATAAACAAAATTTAGTAGTCTTTCTACTATTTACAGCTTTATTCTATAAGATATAAACCAAAATCGTTATTTTGACACGTGACTCTATCTCTCTTGCTCATCGCCATAGCAAATCGCTTGTTACTAGATTTATAATGGCTTCATCGACTACCTATTTTAACTAGCATTAAAATGCCAAATTAATAGATAGTACAAAATTGTGACCATCTTTGCGGCCAATAAATGTGAAAAATAGGTTAAAAAAATCTTTACACTTATGGAAGAAAACTGGAGTCCATTTTTTTGCCATTTTGGATCAAACTAGCCATTTACTGCTCAAAAAATGATTTCAATTTCCACCAGGGATACTAGTTTGCTATTTAAAATTTTAATAATGCATTTTAATAATTCAAAACAAATTTTCTATCTTTTCTACAAAAAAAATTCTTATTGTTATTAATTTGCTTTATCCAATTTTCTATATTTTTAGATTCTTTTCTTTTTACAAAAAATGAATTGTTTGAAATGTTAAACTTATTTGAAAATGTATTATTATTATTATTCTTGTGTATTGTTGTGTTCGATTAAAATTATGACATTAAAATAATGATTATTTTTTATTGAAAGCTCGAATGAAACTAAAGTAGAAACTAAACTGTAATAAAATAAAAAGAAAAATGCAATTGTAAGGCTGTATCTGAAATTAATAAATTATTTCAAATCCTGTACATTTATCCCTTATTTCTATTATAGTCACAGACAGTAATTTTAGTACACGCAATGATTTCAAATATAATCTATAAATGATGATGATCGTAAATCCATCACAACTTCTCTTATGCGGCGCAGTTGTTTTCTTTCTCGCAAGTGTGGGTTTTCTCCCGCATATGCGGCGACTATCTCGCCCGAGTGCCGCGGAGTAATTTTTTTCCCGAAAACGGAGGAACGGTTATGCCGATAGTGGAGGGGGAAAGCCTGCACCGCGAAAAGATCAAATCGAGCACCGCTGCCTTTTGAGTGTAAATTTCAGAGATATTTGAGGTTAAAATTTTTTTAACCTTTTTTTCAAATCGCAATTTCTCGAGAACGGCTTTATGTATCTGAATCGGATGGGTAACATTCGAAAGAGAATTAAAATACCTGTATTTTCTAAACAAAAAAAAGTTTCTAGCTATTACGGTTCTGTTGTTATTAACCAAAACGTAAACATTGAAAAATAAAAAAAATGAGTTTTGTATGTGAACCGATTACGGGAATAAAATTGTCTTAATCGCTTCAAAATTCCTTGTAGAGGTAGATTTTGTATAGGTCTCGGTCGAGTTCTGTGGGCAAAATGATTGGTTCATAAATTTGAGAGATATTTGAGGTTAAAATTTTTTTAACCTTTTTTTTTCAAATCATAATTTCTCGCGAACGGCTGTATATATCAGCTCCATATTTATAGACAATGTGATATAGATAAGATGTGTGCTAATTTTCATCAAAATCGAACGCTTACTTTTTGAGATATTTGATATTGAAAATTTTCGTATTTTATACAAAGTCAATTTCTTTGTCGCATGATAACTAGTGAAAAACTATTGATTTAATCATGTTGAAATTTTGTAGAAATGTAGTCTGCGTGCGTGCGTGCGTGCGTGCGTGCGTGTGTGTGTGTGTCTGTGTCGTAAAATTTTTTTAGAAAAGAATTTGTTCCTAATATTTACAAATATTGAAATTTAAAATGTTGTTTATGTTTTCTTAAAAATCATAAATTCTAAATGATTGCTTCATCTATTAGTTCGAAATTTATAGACTATTTTGTAGGTGATATAGGTAATAAATGTGCAAAATTTCATCCAGATCATACTTTTTTAATTTTTGATATTTAAAATTTTGGTATTTCTAAAAACTTTTTTTTTGTTGCAAAATGGTGTAATAAGGTCGTAAAAATAATATCAGTGGCAGCTATTCACACACACACATACACACACACTCACACACACACACACACACACACACACACACACACAGAAAAAAATTCAACTTCTTGTGTCCTCAAAACCGGTCTGACATTTTTTGCAAAGGTTGAAATTTTTCAAGAAAAACCTCAGACATTTAGAACAGAACTGGTCCACTTAAAGTTTCAAAAAAGAAATTGAAACTTAGAAAGAGCATTCATTCCCTTTTTAGAAAATTAAAAAATGTCGATTCCTTCAGAAGTTATAAGGTTTAATTTCTTTTTTGAAACTTTAAGTGAATCGGTTCTGGGCTAAATTAAATGGCTGAGGTTTAAAGAAAAGGGCTTTTTTTGCAATTTTCTTAAAAAATTTCAACCTTTGAAAAAAATGTGAGACAAAAACGTTTTTAATTGTACACGATGTCCCCCATATATTTTGTGACATAAGAAAGAAGAAAAAGCGCGTCCAGAAGGTGTGCCTTCAAACAAATTTTGACCGGTTTTGGGGACACGATACGTTGAAATTTTTTCTAGATTTCCTCATATATCTAATTTAAAATTTAAAATTTGATAAATGATAAGATTGAAATTCTTACATTTTAATTAATTCTTATATTAATTTTTATACTTGAATTACGCAACTTTTACAATTACTTACTTCATATATTTCAATTATATTATAATTAATTTTAATAATACCATTTAACATACAAAATTTTTGATGTTACAATTTTGAGAGTACAGAAATTTTATTTATTTTTTATTTATTTATTTATCCAGAGTACATTTTAGAAGTATGTTACATTGGGGTAACCCTGCAGAGGAAAATAAATTTCCTGTTCGCAGGTTCGGAGTATAAAGTTACTTAAAACTAAAACTAATACTAATTCTTAACACTATTAAGTAAAACATCTCTAATTTTTTAACAGTATAATAAAATTTCTAAAACAGTAATATGTATATATGCTATATGCAATTATAAAGAAAATTCAACTCGTTTTCAATAAATATTTTTCATAATTCATTTTTTTAACTTGTACATAGTGGGTCTTTTGTCTATATCTAATGTTTTGAGCTCGTTTGGCAGTAGATTGAATGTTTTATTGCAGTTATGTGATTGTTTTTTTCGCTTACTCTTTTGTCAATTTTTCGTAATAAAGTAGCTTTATTTCTTGTCTTACTATTTGAGTTTGTGAATATATTTTTCATTTCGTTGTAATAATATTTTAAGCAGTCCCATGTGAATAGTTGTTTAATATTCATTGTTTTATTTTGCTCGAAAGTGTTTTTAAAAACTAGTTTAAGTAGTCTGTTTTGAATATTTTGGAGCAAATGTTGATTGTTTTTATAGACACCCCTCAGGCAATTATCCCATAGTTAATCACACTGTGAAAAAACGCATAGTAAATAACTTTTAAAGTATTTATTTGCATAAATTTATTAATTTTGTAGATGAAATTTAAATAACTTGTTTTTTTGATTAGGTACTTAATATGTTCATCCTATTTTAGATTGTCATCAAAATTCACTCCTAAATATTTACACGAGTCCACTCTCTTTAATTTTTCTTTGTTAATATAAATATCTATATTTTTTGGTACACTGTCACAGTAATTCCCGAAAGTTATGTACACAGTTTTACTTATGTTTAATGTCAGTTTATTCAATGCGAGCCATATTGCTACTTTTTCAAGATATTTATTCATTTCCCTTTCAACTTCTTTCCAGGTTTTACCTGACGATATGACTGCTGTGTCATCAGCATATGATAAAATTGAGTTTTCTGGCATTTTTATCAGTAAATCATTGATATCATTGATATATAATATAAATGTAGATGCCCAAGGATTGTTCCTTGGGGCACTACCATCGTTATTGTTATCGGTTCACTCTCACTTTGGTCAATTCTTACTTTCTGCATTCTATTTGTTAAGTAGCTTTGCATTAATTTATAAGCATTGCCTCTTATCCCGTATGCTTGCAACTTATGAAGAAGTATATTATGATCAACTGTATCAAAGGCTTTTGCTAGATCTAGAAATGCGACTATTATGGCGTTACTCTTATCTAAATTCTCATAAATCCTTTTTGTAATATAGCTTAGAGCATCTCTGGTTCCTTTATTTTTAATAAAGCCAAACTGTTTTTCGCTTAGTATTTTATGCTTGTTGATAAAATCAAAAATTCTTTTGTAGAATACCTTTTTGAAGGTTTTTGCAATATTCGATATTAATGACATCGGTCTATAGTTATTAACTATTAATTTTTTCCCTGATTTGTAAATTGGTACCACTTCAGCAGCTTTTAGCGCATCCGGCCATATTGACTCTTCAATACATTAATAATGATATGCGCTAAAGGATCTGCTATAAGATCAGATATTGTTTTGAGTGTCTTAGCATTTATTTTATTAACTCCACCATTCTTGATTTTCAAATTTTCAATTATTTTTTTTAATTTCAATTTCATTTTTTGGATTTAGGAATATTGAATTTAAGTTGCTAGGTGGCAGTTGAATAAAATTGTTACTTGGAGCAGTAATCTTGTCGCTCATTTCTTTGCCCATATTGCCGTAATAGTCATTCATGATCTTTGCAATTTTATATTGGTCTTTTACTATCTCCATGTTTTCATCATATATTTCACTTACATTATTATCTTTTTTACATTTGTTACCAAGTTTGGAATTTATAATTGTCCATAGTTGCCTTGGATTACCTGAGTTTTTCTCTATAAGATCCTTATCGTATTTAATTTTGGCATCTTTTATAACTTTGTTTAGACATTTAACATCATTTTTATATTCGCTTTGTAAACTTACATTCATTGGATCTTTTTTAAGTTGTTTATATAATTTGTCCTTTTTTTTACAAGATTTTAGTAATGCAGTTGTAATCCATTCATTTCTAGGTACATTATTGTTTTTAACCGGGTTCCTTTTTGATTTTTCTTGACATTGTATTATTCCATCTATAAAGAGTTTATTGCTTCGTTTGGATCCTTGATTTGTTTGTATTCAGTCCAATATTTTTGACTTGCTATAATAGTTATTCTATTGTTTTGTAATTTAATGAATAATTAGTTGTTTTTTTTCCATGTCTGTATTCACTAGTGGTTTCTTTATGTCTATAAATAGCGCGAATAATGATCAGTAATAAGTGTCATTAATTTGAAAGTTTTTGCATTTATTGAGCTAGTTTTTATAAAAATATTGTCTATGCATCTTCCACTATCAGTAGTTATATTATATGGTCTAATCGTATTTGTAAAGCCAGGGTAATAGCCATTTTCAAGGAAATTGTATAGAAAATTATGACTAATATTGTTTTGTAGCATTATATTTATATTAAAGTCACCTATTATTAAATTGTTTTTAACGTTTCTCTTAAGTTGCAAATATTGATTTACTTTTAAAATAAATTCTGTATTAGGCAAATCATGTGATCTGTACATATATGAGATTTCTAAATGACTATTGTTTTGAAGGTTTATAATTGTATTTAGTATTTTTAGCCTACCCAGTTCTATAACATTAGTTGTCTGGGTTACGTCTTTTTTTATATATACGACTACACCATCTGATTTGTTTATGTGACTATGGTTATAATATATATTGTACCCATTCAGTTGATAATATTGATAGTGTTCTAAGTTACCGGTTTCTGCACATACTATCACATATGGTTTGATTTTGAGCCTTTTATTCAAGATTTGCAATTTCTCAAAATTAAATTAGTCTTTAAACCTCTTATATTCAAATATAAAATCAAATTATCTGTTGCTTTTCTATCTCGATTAAGAGACTTCAAATCATTATATGCAATTTCCTGCTGGTATACATGATTATTAGAATACTTCATGATTCTGCTCCATTAGTTGCATTTGGTGTTGTTGGAGTTGCCTTTGGGCGTATTCCAAGGCTAGAGACACTTCCTGTAGATTGATGAGATGACCTCTGTCGTAGATTTTGCGTAAGTGGTCTTGGTAGTTTCCATGTCGGTACTTTAGGTCTGCTAAGTAGGTTAGCTCCACCTGCCCTCTGTCGCGTATTTAGTTGAGACGCCCTTGCTGATTTCCAGGTCGATAATTCAGGTTTCATAGGGTAATCGGTTGCATTTATGTATTTTTTTATCTTGTTTTTAAGTATTTCACAGTTACTCATATCATATGGAGAATGATTAGTATATAAGTTTGTTCTGTATGTTTTGTTACTAAAGATACAGTTAGTGCATTCTGTTTTGGCACTATTACATGTGTTTGTTTCGTGGTTACCTGTACATTTTATGCATATCTGTTTGTTCTTGCATTTTTTTCCGTTATGACCTAAACTCCCACAGTTGTAACATGGTGAGATATTTATTAGATCATAGACTCTACATCTTTGGTGTCCTACAAAAAGTCTTTTATTGTTCTCTCTGATCAACTTGTATGTTTCAGGTGGTACTTCCATTATAACGGAACTAAGTTTTGTTTTTTCATTTGCATACATGTGAAGAATTGAACCACTGTTGTTTGTGTCACTAAAGTTTCTTGTATTTATATCATTTTCCATTTCTTTAATGTCCATCTCTGTATAGTTGTCTATGCCAACTATTTTTATTTTTGATTTATTTAATTTTTCAGTAGCTATATCACACTTTTGTAGTTTCCTTTTAAGTACTTTTTCAGCAGCTGTTACACTCTCAATGTTCATACAGTTAACTATAATATTACTTTTATTTTTATTACATATACTTTTGGTTTGAACGTTTTTTTCTCTAACTAGATATTTTGTTATTGTATTTAAAACCTCATCTTGTTCACATTTGCCAATTTTAACTACAAGTTTTGATATCTTTTTTGGTTGTATTTTTATCTCCGTTTTTCTTCAGCGAAAAATTTTTTAGTAAATCGAGTCTCTGTTTCTTTTTTTCTACATTCTTCAAGCAACTTCTGTAATAATTTATTTTTGTCTTGCAGTTCCTTATTCAGCTGTTTTAGTAAAAGATGTTCAGCTACCGTGATCTCTGCACTCTCACTTGTATCATTTATTGTTGCATTTTGCAATTCTAGTGTCTTTTCTGCTAGCTCCTCTAGTATTTCTCTTCTTATTTCATCGGTTTTTTTCATTTTAATCTGTGCTATTATCATTTTCGCTGTCTCACTCAACTGTCCTTCTGCCTCATCATAGGTTATGTTAGACACGTGCACATGCTCCGGACAAATTACTAAGTTATCTCCTAGATTTTTTGTGTTGTTTAATCGAAATCACTTTGATGATATGCATCTCCACATATAATACAAATTACTGTTGCCAGCGGTTTTGCTGGGTGGCACTTATATACTTTTGTACTACTCTTATCGGGAGGTCGTTTCCTTCCCGGCGCCATGTTGACGATGATTTTTAGATTAAACATTTTATTATACATCTTTTTAACTCTTCAGGCATTAGAAAATATACAAATAAGTCAATTAGAAATATTTTATTACAGTTTCACTTTTCCGTCATCATCATCATAAAAATGAAGCTTAGAGTCAACATCAGAGCGTCATCAAAAAATTTCATTGGCTAATGCAGTAGTTAAAATAGGTTAGTGTCTAGAGGAGCGTGTATCGCGCTCTGCTTTAGACTCTAGTTTTTGATAAAGAGGATAAGAATCAAAATATGTAACAAAGATAATTTAAGGGGGTTGTTGTAGTCATGTACTCTGTTTTACCGATAGAACACGGTCAATTCTATATTATTAAAATAAATATATCGAATTACGTCTTATAAGAAGATAGTTGCCCTGCGCAACGTAATAATCTACCATCCTACGCAGTTTTGAGCCGAAATATCAACGGTAGCCTAAAAAATTTTTCGAACGAAATTTCGGTTATTTTTGTTCGAAAAATTTTTTAGGGTGCCGTGGATATTCCGGCTCAAAACTGCGTAGGATGGTAGATTATTACATTGCGCAGGGCAACTATCTCCTTATAAGGCGAAATTCGATATATTTATTTTGAAAGTATATAATTCACCGTGTTCCGTCGATAAAACAGAGTTCATGAGTACAACACTCTCTTAATAAGTAGGTTAGTTTAACGAAACTGTTTTTCAATGGCTTGTCTGCTTTTTTAAAAAACATTTACAGTTTTTCTCAACACTTCTAAATTAACCATTTTAGTTCTCCTAAAATCTTATTTGGTTCGTAATGTTTCTGAATTGTTTTACATAATTTTCCAAAGAATTTAATTGAAGATAATATTTGGTTCAAGAATGTTTTTATTGGTATTTTATATAATGGTTTTGTTGCGGATATTCATGAAAAAGAATTTTGTTGTGACAAATTAATTTTTGGTATTAAAATTTAACAAAAAGAATCATTAAATTAGTTTGAGGAAGCTACGTCACAATGACTTGGCAACGGTTCTTTTATACAATCGTTAAATCTGAGGGCGGATATACGAAAAAAGCTGTACGTAAAACGTAATAAAAGCGAGAATTTTTGTCAAAAATCGTTAATCGCCTATTTCATAAGTACAATCACGTTTAAATTGACTTTATTGTATATTAATAAAATACATAGTTAATTAATAAAAGTTATGTTTCTAAGCAGTAAAATACTTATTCAAGGTCCGAAAATGACATACCAGTTTAAATTTTTGAAAAAGATTGATTTGCATTGAGTTTACAACTAGCTAAAGTTGTTGAAAAATGTAGAAATTTGTATTGAATCGTATCGAGAAAACTCTGGCACTGGCACGCCAAACGTCTCTGCGTATAGGACAGAGATAGCCTCGACGTTAGGCATGCCTATTGCGTCGTTACGTACGTCTATTATGCCAGTAAGAAAGCGCTCCTGTCTCTTTTCGTGTCCTTTGCTCTACACGGAGAGAATTTCAGGGGCGGACAGTTCCTAGGTAGTTCGACCCTTAGGAAAAATGAACCATTTGATTCGTACTAGCGGCTTAGGGTCGCTGCGGCCCTAGTGTAGTCTTCGTGCGGATCTAAAGTAGCGCCACCCTACAAAGAAAGCAATCGGTAAACGGCTCGTAGGGCGGCAGCGACACTAAATTAGTGCAGCTACTACTCCAACATTGTAGAGAAGCTGCTATACTACCAATAAGCTGTATCTTATGCTAAAATTCTCTCCGTGTACACAACAGATGTGCATAATTGGCGGAGGAATCTCTGTCTTAACGTAGAGACGTATGGCTTGGCCCTTTAATTAATTCGGTAATCAGTAATTATGTAAACAGCAATATAAAAGGTCGTTCCAATGTACTGAAAAAATTGTGCGTAGAAGGAGCTCTACCTCTACCTATTATTTTCTTAAATTCTACCTGGTATGAAGAACTTTCACCCTTCGATCCTTGGATCAACACTTCTTATTGGTCAATTAACCAGAAGCAGGTCAGTAGAATACGACCCTATGGAAGAGTGAAAGTGGAAGTACTTCCTTTTCCCACTGCAATGTTTTTCAGCTTCTCAGTGGCGCCCCCGTAGCATCCCAGTCTATGGGGTTTCACCCAAAACGCCTTTTCTTAGAAGTTTCTCTCAATTTTGACCAGGTGTGATAATACTATTGTCTATAAGATATTTCTATCTAAAAACTCCCAGCGGTTTAGTTCTCGAGATATTAAATATCAAAGTCGCGCATTTTAACACAGCGCCTTATGGGACGGCCCGCGCGAAATGAACGTTTTCGTCTGTAACTCGAAAAGTTTTCTTAGCAATTTTTCTAAAAATCGAAATGTTATTAATGATATCTATTAGAACAAGACATTCAAATCTGAGAAAGCCCAGCGGTCTCGTTCGTGAGATACGTTAATTGAAAGTGCGGAATATCAGGTTAGAGTTCACGCGCGCGTGAGACGCATGCATGGCAAGGGGAGAGAGAGCGGGAGTGCTGCTGGCGCGCACGCTTGCTGCGCACACAGACAGGCGTCTCTCGGTGTCTGTGCTCAGTCCCGTAGCAAGCAACTCTCAACAGAAAGAGAGGGGGAGCGCATGCAAGAGCCTGTACGCGTCGCACGAGGCGCCGTGCTCTGTGGGTTCGGGCCTCGTTGGTGAAACCCCCTTAAGGTTCTAATGTAAAATCTGAAAAAACATCGCTAGTGCCAGTCTACTCACGACAAGCGTGCCGAACGGACGTCTTACGGAACAGACAAGCTTCTAATTTGTAAGCTACGCCACAATAGTCACATCATGAACACCAAGTCATCGCACACCAGCAGCAGTTACTCATCCATTGCACGCAAGGTCATGAATAATAACTTTGCCAGCAAGCTTAAGCAGCTAGACGCCGCGCATCACAGAATACCGAGGATACGGCGATGCTCGTCCAGCCGCAGGTCCAAGATTCGGGGAGGCAATGACAGGAACCCAAATGACCGAAACCCGTCCCTGGATGATAAGCTCGAGTTACATGATAAGGATGTCGAACTAGTATCTAAATCAGGGATATCCTCGCTTTCATCGTATTGCAGCAGTGGTAGCAGCTCGGGTTCGAACTTTGATACTGGAAGTAGCTTGAGCTCTGATTCGGAGTGTGAAAGCAGCTTGAGTTCTGACACGGATTCTGAGAGCAGCTCGAGTTCTGACTGGGATTCTGAGAGCAGCTCTAGTTATGACTCGGATTCTGAGAGCAGCTCGCGTTCTGACTGGGATTCTGACAGCAGCTCTAGTTATGACTCCGATTCTGAGAGCAGCACGCGTTTTGACTGGGATTCTGAAAGCAGCTCGACTTCTGACTGGGATTCTGAGAGCAGTTTGAGTTATGACTCGGATTCTGAAAGCAGCTCGAGTTCTGACTGGGATTCTGAAAGCAGCTCGAGTTTTGACTGGGATTCTGAAAGCAGCTCGAGTTCTGACTCGGATTCTGAGAGCAGTTCCAGCTCTGACACCGACTCCAACAGCTTGACGAGCTCCGATACAGAGGATGAGGATAATAATGAGACAGCTTCGTAGGATCCAGAATCGAAAATGGTAAACCCTGTAGCGATAGGTTCTATTGCTCAACGCAAAAGTACTATGTTAAGATAATAATAAAATAAACCTACCTTCCCGGAGCGTAACTAACATACATGCGAACATCTATAAGAACCCCCTTTTCTACAATTCTATTACCTCACAATCATTGTACTACAATATTCTGTATAATAAATGATGTTTATTGTTGAAATTTCACACATTGCCTATACCACACACAAAATAGTCTATAAATTTCAAACTGATACATCGAGCTGTTCTCAAGAAAAGTAGATGGAGCTAATACTTCATAAGGAAGAAAAATAATTTTGTGATTCCTTTAATTAATTTTTAATAACAAAATTTATAATTTTTGCAACAAATTATGCCATAATTATAATTTAATTTATTTTGAAGATTAAAAAGTATTAATTTTCAAATTTATTCATTCATTCATTTATTTATATCAACCGGCAAGAACGTTCCAGGTTTAACATAATATATACATATATACATATATAACATCACTAGTATTCTCGAAGCGCGCGGTGAGCGCTGTGATTTTATCGAAACTACACCACTTTTGTTTTTGTGACCTAGTAACCCGTTACACCCACCAACCAAACCACTAATAAATTGATATCATAACTAATCCATCATTTTTTGAAGATAGGAGCTAGGAATAAGGAGTTATAAGCTTTTTTGAAAAAAAACACGTTTTTGTTTTTGTTCATAACAAAAGAACTGTGATAGCTAGACATAAAATTTTTTTTTCCAAATATAGATATTTTAATTCTCTTTCGAATGCTACCCATCCAATCCAGATACATAGAGCCGTTCTCGAGAAATTACGATTTGAAAAAAAGGTTTAAAAAACTTTAACCTCAAATATCTCTGAAATTTCTAGACCAATCATTTTTCCCAAAGAACTCGACCGAGAACTATACAAAATCTACCTCTACAAGGAATTTTAAAGCGATTAAGTCAATTTTATTTCCGTAATCGTTGGACATAGAAAACTCGGTTTTTTCATTTTTCAATTTTTTTCTCAAAAACTAACCAAAAGAATGGATTTAAATTTGTAGAGCTTATAGCTATTTATATTCTGCATTATCGTGATTTTTCTCAAAAAAATTGACCGTTTAGTTTCGGAGTTATAAGCTTTAAAAAAAAAAAACACGTTTTTGTCAATAACAAGAGAACCGGGATAGCTAGAGAATTTTTTTTTTGGAAATTATAGGTTTTTTTTCGCTCTTTCGAATGCTACCCATCAGATTTAAATATCTCGATTCTATCATTGAAAAAAAGCCAAATACAATTTTGAGAAAATCGAAAATTCGAAATAAAACAAAAACGAATCGGCCCAATTAAAAAACGGATTTTTGACCCGCCATCACACAAAAAAAAAACAAAAAGAATGAGACCTGTCCGGTTAAAATCGATCGAGTAGAAGCTGAGATCCAGGCGTATACACACACACACACACACATACATCCATACAGACATTTTTCAAAAATCATGTATTTTGGTTTCTAACACCTCGAATATCAATTATAACATGTTTTTATAACAACTCAAAAAATTACTATCACAAAGCTTTCTCTAGGAGGAAGCAATAAATTGTTGGCTGTATTTTGATGTAACAACTGAACCTCCTAAAATTCCCAGGTTTTAGTATTCAGTCGAAGGAGAAAGCGGCGACACCGAGGTTGCAGAAGGGATGCAAAGTATGACCATCTGGTATTTAGCCAATCCCAGGACGTGTCCTCGCCTCCTAGACATTCCAAAATTATCTGACCTTAAGGAAAACACACTCTACGAGCTCCGAATATGCACACTGTCCATTCAGTTACAGTTTGCCTTCACAACCGACCGCACAGCCTCATTCGCCTTCCAGCACCTATCAGTTTTCAGTTGCTTACGACGATTCCAAACAGTTTGTTCAGTATTTTCGTTCACCACTCAGCGAGAGATTAGTTCGGCTTTGCTGTACTCACTGGTCCGCACTAGCTGTCAAGTACATCCTTTACATCAGTTTCGAAACCATTTTTATTTCACAAATAAATAAAATGGAGTTGTCCTGAGAAGCTGCACGAAGTGCACATCAACTTAGAGGTGCCTACCTTCACGCTCCACAAGGGGACGGTATGGTTCGCGTTACTGGAGACATTTTTCACGTTGGCAAAAACCAACTATGTAAAATGGGCATACATAGCCGCTAATTCTCTATCCTCCGGAAGAGAATAAAGACAAAACCGCCAAAGCCCCGCTTCTAGAGTGCATAGAGGAGGAGAACGAGCACATGTTGCAGAAGACTTTGTAGACACGAAAAAAATAGGCGACCGGCTGCCGAGTGAGTTCCTGCGGCGACTGAAAGAAGTGGTACCGGAAGCAGTAATATCGACTATACAACATATCTTGCTGAGACACTTTCCGGAGAGTGTCGGACAGTTTGTATTATAAATCTACCCCAAAATCAACAATTTCGAACGATTAGGAGAAGCTGCCGTCGAGATAATGCTGTTTTCACGAGAGATGGGAAAGACAGAGGAGAAGAACAACTGTCAGTGGAACAGCTAACGGAGAAAATTGAGTCTTTATCCGTCGAATTGTCGAAAAAAGAAATGATAAAAGTGTCGCAAGATTTCGAAGTCTGCACTTTTTTCTCAACACAATGTGTTCAAGTCTTTCACCCGGCCTCTGAATTCAGTGTATCGGACAGTTCTAAACTGTAAAATATTTTAAAAATATCTTATATATTTTAAAATTACTTTGAAACTAAAATAAATAGATTTTTAAGTACATCTTAATGTTGATATGAATGTTTATCTGAAAATTTTCAGATATTTAATTATAATTTCATAAATTTATCAATTCTGGAAAATACGATATTCATTATTGAATTTAGGAGTCCAACTAAAGTTTGCAAACGTTAAATCTTGTTTGAGGGAATCTAGAGCTGATAGAACCTATAATGGTAGCAATTTGACGAACTAATGTTAGATCATCAAAAATGATACAATCGACGACTTTATCGGCCTTTATAATCTCACCAGATATATTTTCTTATAATAGAATGAAAGGCGCCATCTACTGGTCACGTTAAGAGATTAATATTCTTAGTACAATACTGAATTAATTTTTAACATTTAAAAGAATATTGTTTGTTTATTGTATTTGAAATTCGTAAGAGATATTTTTCAATTTTAAGTGCACTTTAGTGAAAAAAATAGTATTAAAATAAATATGAAAATATGAGTAAGGTATCGCATAAAATGCACGCGTATTTTCCAGATTAGATCTAAATTGAAAAGTTATTTTTACAACAAATTAGCGATGGATACGAAGCTGTTTGACTTCTCTCAAAATGTAAAAAATTGGACGACAATTTACGCGCTATCAACATAGATAGCTGAAGAACCGTCTTTGTGACAAATAACAGAAGTATATTTTATTTCCTTGAAGTTTGTAAATGTATAAGATATATTTGTTGTTTTATGAAGCTGATGGACATACTACCAGGTGTTTGTTTATTTAATGAAATAAAACAATTGGTTACAACGTTTCGGACATTTTTTTATATTATGTCCCTCTTCAGGTTCTAATAAAATACAGAAAGTACAAAATTGAAAAAATTGTTACAAATCACAAATGTTTCCGCAAATCACAATTTTTAAGACTTAAAAAATTAACTTACATAATTGTACACGTTAATGCGTGTAGTCAAAATCTTGATTCGGAAGAATATTCCGTTCGTCAATGAGGACTATTATAAATTTTTGGCTTTTATACATAAAGTTTGTGAATAAGTGTGTATATATGTGAGAACGAGTAAAAAGGTGGGGATGCCGTTAACAATGAGAGGCAGCAAAACGGGAGAGAGATACCAAGACAGCACGTATTAGTGGGGGGTCCCCGCCGATAATATGACAAATACATTGTCTGGTTTCGAAAAGTATAATTGAGTTAGGCGTGGTTACTCTTTTTGAACGTGCGACCCTGGTCTCGCTTACTTACTGATTTCGGATCTCATACTCTTATAAGCCCATGAATTGACATTTTTTTATTAATGTCGCATATTCGTTAGATAAACTATTAATTTCGTATTGTTTATTCATATACTTCTTTTGTGTATGAATGAACACCGCTTCCGAGAAAACATAACAAAAATTCATAACAATTTCATAACAAAAATATAACTTTCATCAAAGAATTACTATCAAGCAACAGTTATCCATCAGAATTAATAGATATATATATATATATATATATATATATATATATATATATATATATATATATATATATATATATATATATATATATATATATATATATATATATATATATATATATATATATATATATATATATATATATATATATATATATATATATATATATATATATATATATATATATATATATATATATATATATATATATATATATATATATATATATATATATATATATATATATATATATATATATATATATATATATATATATATATATATATATATATATATATATATATATATATATATATATATATATATATATATATATATATATATATATATATATATATATATATATATATATATATATATATATATATATAAAAACGCCTGAAAAAACTAAGAAGTACAAATATGAATACATTTAACAATAATAATAATAAAAAAAAAGGTTTATCACCCTGCCATATGTAAAGGAATTGGAAAATTCTATAAACTTACTTTTCAGAAAATACAATACAAATGTTATATATAGCACAAAGAATAAATTAAACAGTATTATAAAATTAGGAAAAGATAAATCCAAAATCTGTGATAATATGAACGTAGTTTACAAAATTAAATGTAAAGATCGCGACGCCTCGTATGTTGGCCAGACATACAGACGATTAAATATAAGAGTTAAAGAACATACCAAAAAATATACAATGAAAGACGAAAATTCATCACTGTATGCGCACACAAAAGAGTATAACGATAAGATAGATTTTGCCAATGTAAAAATTCTTGACACAGAATCTAGTAGGGGAAAAAGAATTTTCTTGGAAGCGGTGTTGATTCATACACAAAAAAGTATATGAATAAACAATACGAAATTAATAGTTTATCTAACGAATATGCGTCATTAATAAAAAATTGTCAATTCATGGGCTTATAAGAGTATGAGATCCGAAACCAGTAAGTAAGTGAGACCAGGATCGCACGTTCAAAAAGAGTAACCACGCCTAACTCAATTATACTTTTCGAAACCAGACAATGTATTTGTCATATTATCGGCGGGGACCCCCCACTAATACGTGGTGTCTTGGTATCTCTCTCCCGTTTTGCTGCCTCTCATTGTTAACGGCATCCCCACCTTTTTACTCGTTCTCACATATATACACACTTATTCACAAACTTTATGTATAAAAGCCAAAAATTTGTAATAGTCCTCATTGACGAACGGAATATTCTTCCGAATCAACATAGATTTTGACTACACGTTAATTGTAAGTAAATTTTTTAAGTCTTAAAAATTGTGATTTGCGGAAACATTTGTGATTTGTAACAATTTTTTCAATTTTGTACTTTCTGTATTTTGTTAGAACCTGAAGAGGGACATAATATAAAAAAATGTCCGAAACGTTGTAACCAATTGTTTTATTTCATTAAATAAATAAACACCTGGTAGTATGGCCATCAGCTTCATAAAACAACTATAATATAATCTACCATCAGCTTCAAAGAACCAAAGTATAAGATATATATAAGAATAATGGTTTAAGTCAATGTGGCTACTGTAGTAGATAAATTAAAGAAATATACACAAAAATATCAACAAAATAATTACAAAAATTATTTACATATTAATTTATCAATTAGAACTTAGGTAATAACAAAATACTCGTGAAAATCTAAAATAAGTTTATTCAAAACATTATATTTGGGATCATTTCAAGTCACTGTTTGTTGAGTAGCTTTGTATCTTTTCAGTGTTGATCTCAAATTTAAGCAGAGATTTGCCATAGCATCAAAAGAGAATTATTTCAATTTTAACTTACAATAAAAACAATTTCACTTGAATTTTTTAATTTTTCTTCATTTCAAATTATATATTGCAATAATAAAACAATTCTTTTTGAATAATTTATTCCACTTATTCGGTTATAAAAAGTATCCTTTTTAACGGAGTGAACGACACTTTCCTTTTTATTGAGAGAGTATGCCAAGCATTATGTGTACAAACTTCAACAAACTCTACATCTCCATCAAATTTCAAAGCAATGAAAATAAAATTTTATTTCAGTTATTGTGCGACAAAGAAAGTCATTTTCAGAAATACCAAAATTTAAAATATCAAATATCTCAAAAAGTAACCATATCTGGATGAAATTTTACACACGTATTGCCTATATCGCATACAAAATAGTCTATAAATTTCAAGCTGCTACATGAAGCCTTGATTCAGATATTACGATTCTGAAAAAAAAAACAGATAAAAATTTAGCCTTAAATATCTCTAAAAATCATGAACCAATTCTTTTACCTAAAGAACTTATACGATAAATATATAAACTCTACATATCCACAAAATTTCAATGTGATTAAACCAATTTTACTCTAATTATCGTGCGACAAAGAAAATGACTTTGTAAAATACCAAAATTTTAAATATCAAATATCTCGATTTCGAGTTCATAGAATTTCATCCCCAACAGGAAAGTTGCTTTTCTCGCAAACGCACCTGTTCTGATTACAATAATTCTCCAAGTAATACCGTTGCTAAAATGATAAACGAATATCATTGCAATTTTCATAATTCTCTCATTTAACCTTCATACGTTCAGTAATATAAGTTTCTCGGTAAAATGCGAGCAATCAAAAATATCATATCACTAAAAACACCATACCAAATAACCTGAAAATTCTGAATTATTTACTCATCCAATAAAACCACAATCATTCGCCGACAATCCCACAATCAAAAGTCCTAAACCTCGCCCCCTTAAACAATATCCTCTCTCACTCCCCTCCAATCCACAAAAGTGATTCCCTCGGCCCCCATCCTCACCCTTTATCATCGCGGAATCCGACCACCAGCGCGTTTCTACACTCGCGCTTGCAGAGCTATAGCGCGCCGCGGTCAAAAGAATTATTAAAAGGCAGCCCGTTACGCGTTAAAAGGCAGCAGCAGCAGCAGCACCGCTCGCTCGTCGGCTATAGCATTGTTCGCTAATTGCCTTTTTCCGATCAAAGCCTCCCGCGGCGGCCGCGCGCTAATCTGGATTAAAATTCACGGGACGCGCGGGGGCTAATCCCACCCCCGATAGAGCGTACGTCCATTTCGCGCGTAGAGAGAGAGGGGGCAAAACGAGACGAAGCACCGATAAAGGGATGCGGAGGGCGCACGGTGAGATCGAATTTCAAGGCGGCACGAGTTGCGCGGATGATTCGAGTTTAAGTGGACTATGCTGTGGTGAGCTGCAGGGGAAGGAGGGTTGGGAAAAACGAATCGCAGGTACGTAAAGGGTGAGAGAGAGAGAGAGAGAGAGAGAGAGAGAGAGAGATGGAGTTCAGTCAGCCGGGACTACTTGAGTTTTGCGTATGCCGGTCTTATATAGGAGCGCGGGTTTCGACTCTTGTTTTACCTTTAATTGTGGCTTTGTCGAGAGATACAGGTTGTTACGTGAGTGTAATATTGTTGGCTTTGTATAGGGAAGACTGAGATACGGTTAGAGATGAATAAGGTGAAACGTTGTAATCCACTTAATTTTAAGTGTTTATCAATTAAGACGGATTAAAAATGAGAGGATTGGCAAGCACGGCTTAATTGTGTTTCATAAGGAGTATTTTAAGATTTAAAATGTTAAATTAGAAGCTTAGAAAGCCAGCAAGTGTTATTTGATCATGTCTGATTAAAAGCAAATGACGAACGAAGTTAAAACTTGCAACTATGAATTATTTTGCCACACTATTTAATGTTGATTATCAGTTATTTAGATTCTATTATCAATTGAGTATTACATATCCTTAAAGCAAGAATGAACAAAATAATAGAAGTAAAGCAAAACTTTTTTTAATGATATAAATTCACATTTCAAAAAACTTTTAAATATAGCTTGATGTGTGAACATTTACAAGTTTCTTTTCAATTATTTTTATAACAAAAGAAATTGATATTTAGAACGGAGAAAATAGTATGTGAATCGGTGAATTATATTTAACATTCTAGGTATCGATAGTAGATACCCTGGTGGAAGTCGATTCCATTATTTACCTATAATAAATAGTTAGTTTCCCCAAAAAACTAGACACTTTTCTTGGCCATTTCTATCCATCGATGAAACGATTTTTCCGATCATATTCGCTATTTAATAGACATAATGATAAAATAAGTTTTTTCACAAATTTACATTAGCTTATTTATGAGTATTTAAAAGATATTAAAGTTGGACAGTTTTTTTAGTCAGGAAATGGCTAATAAGAGGTTTGCTATAATTGGCAAGGAGTGAGAGCGACATAATGAAACGGAAAATCATTGTTTTCTAGTACTATAAACTAATTAAATACCAATAATTCGTGTTTACATTTTCGTTAGCTATCGTTTTTAATATTTATTTTTAAATACATGATCAAATTACAAAGAAAATTTAGTAAAGACATTTTAAGGTTGTGTTATCTTCATTAAACAGAAAATATGACCGGAAAAATCGTTTCACCAATAGCCATAAATTAGCTATTTTTACTAGCTATGTATTATTTTCCTGGCCATTTCCGATAATAGACAATTAGAGACAATTTCTACCAGAGTACTTTACTAAAAATTACTTGCATTTGCACATATCCACCTCACATCGTAAATCATGCAAACTTTTAAAACTAAATATACAATGCTTTCTAATTAAATCAAATATTCATTTTAGTTTTATTATTTCAGGAGTGATAAATTTACCGTAACCTAATGCGCACGATAATACCAAATAATGAATGAGCGAGTGAGGCGTCCTTTCCGACAAGTGACAGGGATTTAATCGGGTGCGATGACAACTCGATTGTGTATCCGCGTACACGAGGCGGCATTACGTATATTATAGAGATAATACGCTGCGCAACTATTTTCTTCATTGCATCCGGTGAGCTCAAATATTGATTTTGAATTAGAATCACAAAGGGCCGCGCACGTGATAATAATCCATGCGACGGCGGCGACAAAAGTGTAATGAAAAAGAAGGGTCGGCCATAAAATCGAAAGCGCACCTAAGCAAATACAATCGCTGGGCTTAATCTTCGGAGAAAAGGAAGTTAATTCCAAACTAGTTGTTCATTAATCATTTGTGTATGAAAATACACTTGTGTTGAAATAATAAAAGATTATTGTTAATTTTTTAATGTGAAAAACGAAGATGTTACCGGCGTTAGATAACAACTGCAATTCTCCTGTAAAATATATGTTTCATTCAGAAGTCTGAAGCAATATTATTGCAAGCATGTAATAAATCTCGTTTGTAATATTGAATGCTAATAGAGTAGATTTGCGCTTTACCAACCATCGACTTTCAGGTGGGAACTGCAAAGTCTCTTGCTTTCGGCGTCAGGTAGCAGCACTTCATGCAGATAAGCTTGCGAGTTGCGAAGCCCGTGCGTTTAAAAATTTTGCTTACTAGCAAAATTCAATCGCGCTTCGCGCTCATTATATTGTTTTTGAGGTTATGAACGCTATTTTTCACTATATGATTTAATTTTAATTAGTTAAATGATAAGATAATTAGATACATTTTTTAAAACAGAAAATCAAATGTTTTTATTCTATTTTAATTATTTAGTAATTCTAAATACTTGAGTTTCAAAATTCAAATCTAGCGGATCCTCGCGCCTATTTCATATAGACCAATCAAATCAATTTTTAAATGCTTCATAACATCCGACCATTGTTTTTTAAAGAGTGATTGCTGTTCTAATTCAATAAAATATATCTAGTAAATGCTTTAGAGATTAATATTTCTGCCATATTATAAAACTTAATTTTTGTTAATTTACAATTTTTATGCTATATTATTACAGAAACTTCTTATATTTATAAAAAATAATTAAAAGCTTCTATTACTGTATCGACAAGTTTTAATACCCGAAATAAATTTCTATACTGTAAGATAGAATTTCTCTAGCCATATATAGGAAGACAAAACAATTATTAAGATACAAAAATTTGAATATTTTATGATATTCTAAAGCAATGTACTTTGCATCTGACGGTGTCGTCTAGCAAAAGCGAGAATTCAACCTGCTGGTAAACGAATATAAAAAAATTTAAAAGACGATTTCATTTTAGATCTTCCAAATAATAATAAACAAGCATCGTCATCAAATTTCAATAATTCTATACCACAACTCAAACCTTAAAGCACTCTGCCACCACTATACACTTCATACCATCCGCTTTATACCCCCCAAACCTTGAACCCCACACAAATCACAGCCAAACCGGACACCGCGTCGGGCGACTCCGAATAATCGTCATCCCATCGATTGTATTTCCTCTCTCCTCTCTGGCCTTTCTCGGCACGCGCGCGCGTGCGTGTCTTCTTCTCCCTCCGGAGGGTTGGAACTTTCTCTCTCTCCCAATCGGCAACATATTGCGGGGGATAATTCGCGGCCATAGAGGCGCACTCGGTCCAGCGAGCCGCGAAATCAAAATTTATTTAGGAGCACTCGCATCACGCGCGACGAGGGCCGAGCAAAAGTCGAATCCGCGATACACGCAGCTGCCAATTGCGTCAATGTGCTATAGCCTTTTTTTGGTCCCTGGCTGACGTATGTGCCACTATCTTTGTCAGCGTTGGTTGTGTTGAGACTGCGCGTGGATATATTCTCGGGAAATTTTAATCGGAACGTGATATATTTACCAGGGGAATTAATAGAATAATGATCGGGATATTTAAATCTGCTTGCGCGTTTTGCTGGTATCATAGAAGAAAAGATATATAGCGGTAATTAAATGCATGATAGTGTGAGAAGTGATGTGGAGATAAACGTTTTATTACGATTGATGCGCTGCAGTACACATTGCAGATTATAAATCCTAGCTTTAGCAGTCACATTTTATCGCATCAAACGAATTTCACGCATGATGTATTTTTTCGTACTTCAATTTGTTTGAGCTTTTTTTTTATGCCAATGCATTAACGCTCAATTTGCTCTGAACGAGCCAGGGCATTAGGTTGAGTTTAAAAATTACTGCACATTTTGCACCGTTCATTGGCCTTTTAATTTACTTTATTCATCATGTGACTTGGCTATTGCTCAGAGCGTATACCTCATAACAAGATGTTAAAAAAAAGATTAATTAAAATATTTGTATATCATAAAAATTTAATTTATTCAGGAATGCAAAATATTTACCAATACGTATAGTATTTTATTTCTTTTATTTCTTCTTAATAAATTAAAATTATTCACCAATCTTTAATGATCTTATTTTAACGCGTTTTATGATTTTAGATGTAAAAACCATCAATTATTTTATGGATGGCTCTTGCATTGTTGTTCAATATTATTTCAATAATCAGTGAGATAGTATTATTATTGATAAGATAATAACTATAACTTGTTATTTCTATGTTTAATTCTCAATTCATAACATCAAAGAAATCACTAAAACTCCAAAAAAATACGTAAACATCATACATACGTACAAAATATTTAATATGGAAATATTTTTAAAAAAGTTATGCAGATGAACGTGCGAATATTAAAATGTATACTAATTATCTATATTGATTGCAAAACTATAGTGCGTTGAGTGAATTCATGTGATAAGATATAATGTTTTCATCGTAACATGTTTACGTCTGATAAGTTACATCTCAAAATTTGACCACGTAATAAGAAAGTGTATTTCAGTCTTAAATCACTTCATAACTAAGATGGAACCATTTTATTTGTTGTTATTTTTGGCAGCGTTACTAACTCTTCTTTATTTTTATCTCAATTGGTCATTTAACTATTGGAAGAGACAAGGAGTGGAATCTGTTTCTAATATAATTACAAATGTATGCAACGATTTGTCGGTGCTACTCATTCGTCAAAATGCGTCTACATTGTGCAATAAAATCTACCAAAAGTGCTCTCAAAACGCAAGTATGATTGGAATATATTTCATGCAGAAGCCAATGCTGATAATTCGTGATCCGGAGTTAGTGAAAACAGTTTTAGTGAAAGATTTCCAGAGTTTCCGTAACAATATCATGACTCTGAACGAAAAACACGATCCGTTCATGGCCAAAAATCCATTCTTTGCCGCTGATGAGTCATGGAAGGAGTTAAGAGCACAGCTGCTCAGCAGCATGTCCCAGAAAAAGCTAAAAATTCTTTTTGGCATCATGCACCGAGTATCTCTCAAATTTGAAAATTATCTCGAAAAGATAGTGCAGGAAGACAGTGCCACGGAATTGGAGCTCAAGGACGTTTTGTCAAAGTTCACTGGTGAAGTTGTTGCAAATACCGCATTTGGAATCGAAGGTCAGAGCTTCGAGGCTAATCGTAGCCCAGCAAGTTTCATGGCAACTGTAGAGAGACTCTTCGAGCCATCGTTGGTTAGTAGCATAAGGCAAGTGTTGACATTTTATCTACCAGATATTGCGAGGACCCTAAGAGTGAGTTTCGTATCGAGGGAAATAACGGACTTCTTTTTCAATACCGTGGAGTCCGTTTTGGCACACAGAAAGAAAGAAGGAAGCGTTAACGATGATTTTCTGCAAATGTCAATGGAAGGATTGAACGATTCAGATGCAAAAATATGCGCTGATCGCATAAGTGGATTCTTCTTCGATGCTTACGAAACATCAGCCACTATCGTTGCTTTCGCCTGCTTCAGACTATCTCATGACCCACGTGTGCAGGAAAATGCTCGTCAGCATATCAGAGAGGTTCTCGATAAGTACGACGGTGTTTTGGGTTATGAAGCGCTGAAAGATATGACATATTTGGACCAGATTCTTTACGAAACCGCGAGGTTGCATCCGATAATAGGCGTCATTTTGAGGATTTGCAATCAGGAGATTAAGTTGGAGGCTTCGAATGGACAAACGTGTCATTTAGAACCAGGAAATCTTGTATGCATACCGGTGCAGAGTCTCCATACGGATGAAAAATACTGGAAAGATCCTCATGTTTTTGATCCCGATAGATTTAGCGAAGAGAGGAAAAACGAGATAACGAAGTTTACGTTTTTACCATTCAGCGAGGGACCGAGAATATGCGCGGGAATGAGATATGGAGTTATGACTGTTAAGACTGCTTTGGTTACAATTTTAAATAAATACAATATTGAAAGTTCGACGAAAACAGAAATTCCAGTGGTATTAGAGCAAGGTGGTTTATTAACCGGGGCAAAATATGGTTTATGGGCTAAACTGGAGAAAATAAACAAAAAGGAATGAATATTTTTTAAGTTTATTAAACAACATTTCTGTTTATGGTTAAAATAAATTCAAAAAATATTATATACAGTGATATAAGTTATAAGTGAACTTAAAATATATAGAAATGAAAATGTATACAGTTTTAATTGATTTTTGTATAATGCAGCTAATGGTAGATTTCTTCTAATATCCAAAATCTTGAAGCTAATGGCCAAATTTACTACCACTCCGGTGTTATTGATTAAAAGGTGATTAATAAATATATAATAAATAATAAAGGTGAATAAAAACAACACCATTTTTTTCTTTTTATCCGTTCGCAGCTACAAACAATATTTACTTGTGAGAAAAGCTTGTGAGGAATTTTATTGAAAAAACACAAATTATTTTCTGAAAAAAAAAATTTTATTAAATTTAATCAATTTCATGTATTGTTACATTAAAAACTATAATAAAAGCACATAATCCTACATATTATTGTACAAATCTGTAAACAATCTCTTAAATTACATATGTTTTCAACTGAAATTGTTAGAATTGTTATACCATAAAGGAGACTTACTTTTAATAATGTACGTTTTATATATTCCATCTGCGTTCAATATTAAAAAAGATTGATTTTTAGTACAGTATTTTCATTATATTATTATAGATTACAATCAATACCTATTTCATTATTTTTTAAGGAAAAATTGTATATCACCATCATTACGTATTCTTTCTACTAAACCAATCATCAACATTTAAGTGACGTTAATTTCATAAAAGCCAATTCATTGCTAGCAATTGTGACTAAAAATATCTTGAATATTCTATTGTATAGAAACGAAATTCCTGAAAAATAAAAATTATCTGAACTTCCTAATAAGTATTTAATTTTTATCATATATCAATAGTTTTCTCTAAGAGATCTAAAGTGTTAACAATGATTATACTCTAATTTTGTAAATATAATCTTCCAAGCTCTTTGGTATCATTTTTAATTTTTTGCTTCAACTTTTTTAATATACGGATATATTTTAAGTCTCATAAAAATATACTTCAAACGGAAAAGTTCTGTCTAATCTTTCTACCTCAATTAACCATAACAAAACTCATGTATCTAGAAAAATACTTTTAGCAAATTGTGAACTCTCTATATCTCGTGTCCGAATTTTTCATCAGATCCATAACAATGTAGATATCCTTCCAAAAATATCCCTTATTCACGCAACGCCGCATCATAAAACTTGCAAACCGCGCAACATTTTAAAACGCTAGAATGCACTTTTTCAAAGTTTTCGTAACTCTTTGCAAGCACGCAAATGCACACATTGTATATTCTCCTGATAATTATCACGCTTATTTTGATAGTAGCCTCTTTTAATTATTACACTGTTTCTAGTTAAGTTGTGTTTACAAAAAAAGTATAATTACTAACGTGGCTAAAAAAAGTTATTAACAAATAAACTTTGTTTGTGTCTAAATACAAAGTTTCACAAATTGTTTCATTTGTGATAAGAATCATTACATTCTTTTGTTACAGTTAATAAGTCATCTACTAATTATAACTCTTGCATATGAAAAATACTTGCAAGCTTGCATGCTTTAGTAGCTCTACGTTACATGAGGACCGTCGATTCAACTTACATTAACAAAAAGATTTATAAGCTTATTTTATAATGCGGAATGCTGTTAAATATCATGACAGACATTACATATATATTTATTATTATCACCTTATCGTATAAATTAAATTCTGTTATATAATTATTTATTACATCTCAATACGTTTATATTGAAGTTCAAGTATAATATGCGATGCTTATTTTTAAATTATTCTGTCAGCTAAATAGAAAACAATGTAACAATCAACTTATATATCGTATTTTAGATTATTACAGACAATATATGTTGATACATGTTTCAATATTATTGTAACGCATTTAATTTAATGAACGTGTGATTTTACTTTAAGCAATATTCTTCAGAACTTTAAAATCTCAAAATTATTATCATGTTTATTTCTGTTGTGACAAGATCACGTACTTCTCTATCACAGCATCGAGTGGTATTAACATTTCAAACATTTTTATCTCTCAGTTAAAGTATGTCTAACTAATCTAATATTTTAAGTAACTAATGTTTTTGGAATTTATTTTTAATTTTTTTTTCTAGATATTTCAACATCGTTATAGAACAGGACCTAAGCCATCATAAATCATAGATAAAAATGCAAGTTTGCTTTCAAAAAACATTAAATTCACACCCATCAATAAAAATGTTTAATAACTAATACTTTTGATTATTCATAATTTTATTTAACTTCGGTTCTTCATGTTTCATTAGTCACGTATAGTAGTTCACATTATTTGCGCTGCATAAAACTTAAGTAAAACGCACAAAAGTACTAAAAATCCTCCTCTCCTGTCCCGACAAAAAATTCAAAAAGAAACACAATAACATCTCTGTTACCAAACGTAAGTACAAAATCAGCAAAAATCTCTATACATACTTTAACGGCAAACAATAATAGCACTCGTTGCCACCGCGCAGCGCGATTCGGACGTGCCGCCTGGGGGCGAGCGTTTTGGTCGACGCAGCCTGCGCGGTAACAAGTATGTTTCTAGGAGTCGATCGCTACCCTGTTTCGACGATGTGCAGTCCTTGGCACGCGCGCGCGCACGCACCGAACGTCGTCGCTCCGTGGGGGGAGGGATCAGTAATATGCCAACGGTTTTATTATCTGTGCAGAGGCGCCCGGCCGTTCGAGCGGCGCGCAGCCGCCGTGTGCGGTGCGGTTATTCTGGATCAAGGTTGAAGGAGCTCGGCAGGGGAACGCCGATAGTGCCGCTGTCGCGTGTGCACTTGGGTTTCATAGGGAAATTTAAATTTGATGGTACTGTTACAGTTTGTTTCGTAGATTTGTTCGATATAATGGTTAAGAAGGTATATTTGATTTTTAGCTTGTCTTTTTTTAACACAATTTACATGAAGAAAATATACAAGATATAACTATTTTACGGGATTGAAATTAACTTTACTTCAAAAAATCTTCTCATTACAAATTTCTTATTTTTCAAGAGGAAGTTAATACTACTTTTTTTCTACGTACGAAATCTCAATTTTAGAAAAATTATTGTACGCTCTAAACCATAAATATAATAAAAACCTATAAACAAAAAAATTTCGTTGATTTATTTTAATTGAAGTAAAGGATTCTAACGGTCCGGTCTGTACCTTTCCACGTCGTACGCTAATCTGTATCACGACACAAACGGCAAGCCCCTGCCTAAGTCAACCTCGGGTTCGGGTAAAAGGGAAGTGAATTATCCTAGTTAACATAGGGTCAAGGAACGAAGAGGAATATAAATCAGCGACGCGTTTAGGAAACTGTTTTGCTCTCCTTTTCTCTCTATTCATCTTGTTATTTTTCGCGTCTGACCAAGTCGGGAGAAAAGTGTGTTATATCGCAGACATCTGTAAGACTTTGAGTATATATCAGAACTTTGGGTTTTTCTTTTCTCGTTTGAATAACATTTGAAATTGTGTACATGAAGTTTTTAAGATACTTCGCGTATACAGCTCTTATACTACAAAATTCATGTGTTTTATTGTATCATATTTTATTGATCACAAGTAGAATCTATATTTCGCTGACCGCTTTCCAAGAATTTGAAATTTCAAATGTTTTTATGTATCAATGTAATAAAACGATATTTCCACGTAAAAAAGTCTCTGTCAAAGAAACCATTACTTAAAAAAAGCTGCAACTTGTGTAGAACAAATTAACTGTCATTTACAGTAAATTGAATTCTCGTGCACTTTATTGGAAAAGACAGCTTGCGCTGCGAGAATCGATACATCTTCGGGGGCTCGTAAACAGCTCGTAAAATATCTGAAACAACGTCCGATAAAATGCTAAGCGAGCAGAACGGAAATTACATCGGAATACTTCAAATGCGAGAGAAACAGTCGTCGAAAAGTTGGAATATGGATGGAGAAGCTACGTAATCTCTTATCCGGATCACTGACTCTAAATGTGGTTTCGGTGGGTGGACATTACAGTATTTCAAATCGGGAGGAGAAAACTTTTAGACATACCCGTTTTTTAAAAAGAAAGTCTCAAAGTTCAGTCAAGAATTCATCAAAAAGAATTTCTTTTTTTTAATTTTTACCCTAAATTCGTCCATAATGCTCGGCCGCAAAATCAACAGCTAAATCATCTAATAATCGAAAAAACAACGACCATTTTGTATATATGCTCACATCTACACAGTACAAGTATATATAACCTAATTTCTCTCTACGTTCTTACATGTAGATATATAGTTATACTTCTCTTCTCTCTAGATACCTCATCTACAAATATATTCTTTAGTATCACGCATGATTTTCATTCTGAGATAGTTTTAGGTGTGTGTATATATAGTACGTATTGCTGGGAATGCTCATTTGTGCGATCCCTTGTCATGGCACACGATGTGCACGAGCCTTAAATTCTTCGCCGTAAAAAGGTTGTCGTAAAATTCAAGGACTTTGTTGCTGTCGAGTTCATCCTCCTTCGAGGCCTCCAGTAATTGAGGCACTAAAGTCCTCGAACGTTCGATCCTAAAATCATTATCGTAAATTCACGAAATAACAAAAGATAAGCAACATCAGTCAATCTGGAATTCATAAAGTATTAAATAATAATTCAAACGCTAACTTGTGATCAAGATTCCACGTTGAAAACAGTACGAGTTCTTCCTTGGATCTGTAGGGATTGATCTTGTGTCTATCAGCATACAAGCACTTCTCTACGTTCCAGACGCCTCTACATTTGAATTCTCCAACCTTATCACAGATTGCAGCCATGTCCTCCTTATCTCTGGTCACGAGTTCGTAGGAACATTTCTCCTCGGCCTCCTTCATCTCTTCCTTCTCCAAATCCTGATGATTGGTTAAATTGCCGTCCAGATCCTTCTTTATGGTCGCTCTACGTGGAAGTTTTTTTGCGTCGACTTCGTCTTCATCGTTTAATCCCAGGATATACCTATCATACGAAATTTGATTAATTGCTTTCTTTTATTTTGGTTAGTTAGAGAAAAGAACCGCTGTCATAAAATACGCAAAATTCCCTAAGAAAAATTCCTTAACAATGAAGAGTTAATTCCATAGTATAATAAATATAACATAATCTAAGAAGTAGATAACTCACTAAATTAATTGAGGCATACATAATAAAATGCATCACGAATACCCTAATCATGATATTGTAAAAACTTTACATAAAATTGTCATCTTTTGTCAATAAACGTGACATCAACAAAAAATGTGCTATAACAACCATAAATAATTATGGAACGTAAATGGACTGACATATTCAATGTTAATACATATACTTTATCAAATATGTTCTACATCGTTGGACGAAGAATATCACTCCACAATCAAATGATTTACCGACAACACCCACCTTTCGTAAGACCAGATGCTCATTTTGCAGGGACAATGCTCGTAGCAGCACTTCTCGGAGCTATCGGTCTCGTCGTCTTGCTGACTGCTATTGGTACTGTCGGCGCCGGTGGCCTCGACGACGGCTTGGCTGCGATCGAAGTAATGACCGAAGTAGTGATCCTTCCTGAGCTGCAGCTTGAAGAATACTATTACACGCTGGAGACGCTTGCGAGCCTTCGCGTCGTTGTTGTAGACCTCGGACGATCTGATTTGTTCGATGGTCTTGTAGAGATAGCCTCGGATTCGGTCCTGGCATCGTCGGTGCATGTAAGCCTCCTGTGTAAAGAGATGCAATTTCAGATATTCGTTTGATCCATTAGAAGAAAGAATTTGATAAGATTAAAAGTAAGATTTTCTGTTTGTTATTTACATTATGACAGTTCTACCGAATGATGATACTATCAAATGATTGTCCTAAAGCAAAATTTAAAGGACAGCTTATTGTTGACTCAAATTGTGTGTATGTGTGTTTTGGAAAGAATTAAAGAACTTAAAATTGCTCCTGAATTTCATTATACAAACCAACATGAGGTTGTTAGATTAAAAAAAAAAAAAAAATAGATATGGCGCAAGAAGTCAATACCTTTTGGTAATTACTTAAGTTCACTTACCACGATTGAACTTTATCATAATTACTTATAGATTTCTTAAGTGACTCTACTGAAATTCCGAATTTGTAATCTACATTCAATCAGAAACATTAGATAAATGGATCACATTTTCATAAATTAAACTGAATCCCTATAAAATTCCCCTTCCACGAGCGAAATATCAATAAGCTTAACCCAATTACATCAATGACCAGATCTACCGGTAAATCATCTCAAATCCAGTCAAGGAGAGAGGAAGGGCGCTCCTACCTTGGTCGGTGCATTAGTGTCTAATCCGTCAAACCATTCGGGATGATCCTCCCTCTTGCTGCATCTCGTCTTACTGTCATTATTATTTAGCACCCTGTTCAGCACCGCGATCTTTATTTTCAGCTTATCCGTGAGAAACTCCGCGGCTTTTTCGCCACTCCGCAAGTAACTCGCGTTCACTTTCCTCAGCATCTGATAAAGCACATCAGCTTCTGTTACAACGAAGATTCAACATATATATGTATCCGTGGCACACTACGAGGCAGGCCGATTGTGGGTTTGTGTGCTTGTCGGATGGACAAACATGGGGGTTGGCTAGTATCGATTCGACTGTTTGTGTTTCGTATTCGAATCAGTGGATTTTGTTGGCATAGATGTTTGGATTGTGTAACAATGGGTAAGAAATTGAGATTATATCGTTCGTCTGATATTAGAAGCATTTGGTTTTGATAAGTTGTTTGTTTGCTTGGTATTGTAAATTATACAAGGGTATACCAGAAGAGCCTGAGTTATAGTATTGAAATTCAAATTTTTTAAGTAAATTAAATTAAATTAAATTAAAACTAAAATCGATGATATTTTATTACGAAACATAGTAACGTATAAATTTTGGATCGTACTTGTAAAATTAATAATATTTTTTAAAAAGAAATTGACTCTAATATAGAAGAGAATCAGGTACGCTGTTGTTCATGTGAACAGGCTAATAAATATAACAAAAATACTCTCATGTTATTAAAAAGTAAATATTGTAAAACGATATTCCTTTATAGAGTTCAAGGTAATTTATCTGCATTTTCTTATTTTACTGTTATTTATTGAAAAATTTAATATTGGAGATTATAGGAAACTAATAAAAGCTTATCCGTATATAATGAAATACGTATACAAACTAAACGAATAGTAAATTATAGATTATCAAAAATCTTATACCTACTCTCTAAAGTGTAATTAGTGAATATTCAATTAGTAATTATTGAGAACAATTTATTAATATTTCCAATTTCATCTCAATTCACGTCAGCTTTTATCAATCCAGTGTCAATAGAAGGGGTATTAGCAATATTCGACGTTACCTGTCAAAATCTTCTCGCCAGGCCGACGGAGTATTACCGCCGTTTGTGGCTCCAGAGTCGTAAAGTACTCTTCATCTATTTCCGAGCCGTCCAACAAGTATATTCCGACGTCTGCCAGATCGTCCGTCACCTATTGATAAAAACCATATATATTTATTTTCGTAATGCAGCTCCAGACCGCGATGACAGCCTTGAAAACTAGCCTCCAATAATCGATCATGTCTCCCTCTCTGTCGCAGAACAAAAAGGGATCGGTGTACATTGTTCTATTTATAAGCGGGAATTTAGTTATTGAACATAGCAGCCGATTGGAAATTTATAACTAAAAAGGTCGAGGCTAAAAGCAAGGGAAAATCGCGCAGATTAATTTCTGCGTGATTCCAAAGTTTCTTTTAAGCGCTGAACGTTAACTTCCCCTTCTTTGTACCTTCATTGTAGACTTCTTGTTTCGTGGTAATTGCAAAAGTTTTTGAGAAAATTCAAAAGTAATCGTTTCGCTAAAGTAACTTTCACTTTAAAAAAAAGGATCGCTTCTTTTGTTCAAAATTTTAATAACTTATTGTTTCTCTTGGTCTCGTCATTTATAGGTTTTCAGTAAAAGAAAACGACGTCGGCATAAAAGGTCTAAATATTGAATTGAATGAAAAGCGAGGAAAAAGCTTTATACCGAATGCTTCGTATACATACATATATATACGAAATCAATATTTTTTGTTCTAATACACTGGAAAATTCTCCGCGCTTTCCTTTAAAAGATTCTACGACACCCTAGTGAAGCAAAAGAATACTTTGAAATAGTCAACGACCACAAACAGGATTTTTCATCCCGCCTTTCTTCCCGGTACATTCAATCCCCTATGTTCGAATAATTAAAAACTTCCCTCAAAAAGTCCCTCATTACTTCCCGAATTAAAAAATTCCGCGTCGCCGCTCGACTTCGTCCATCTCATCATTTTAATCTCCGCGCGAATTTCTAGTCCGCTCCTCCCGCTTCTAAATCCCCGAATTGGGTTGGAGCGTGCGTCCCGCATTCGCCGCAGCGAAAAATCGCAGTATAAGTAAGCGAGTGTCAGCATCTCGGATATCTCGAAATCCCGGCACGTGTGATGTGCTCTCTCCTACGCGTTTTCGTCCTCGTGGCAACCTTGGGAGCCCGGAGGGGGCTGCGAAACCTACATTCCGCTGAGTGGGTGCGGAAATTAAGGTCGTTGATACTAGCGGCGAAAAAGGAATAGCGGAGGGTCGTACCCTTGACCGTGATGCTCCTTTCTCTTCCGCGGTGCGGGAGGGAACACGCGAGATCTAAGGATTATCCTCTGGGCTAGCGACGTATATATTCGCCGCGTGTAATGCTTTTTTAGCTTGCCTTCATGAGATTATATGCGTTTTGCCACAGGGCTGGGATTTCTCGGCTAAAGTTTCTCCGCGACTTTTGTGAGAGCGTTTTCAGGTTCTCCTTTTTCGGGGATGAGAGGGAGTGTAGCAAAAAATACAGCGCGAGGATGAACTGAATTTGCAATATATCGAGGCTGTATTTTTGTTTTTGTCCGTGGAAAGCTACTGTCTTCTTTACTTTATTTTTACTTTAACACGGAAAGTCAGTTAACAAGTTTTCTCACTCGTAAAATAACGACAATTATTGAAATGCAGCATTTTTATAAACTCGCCAGTGTGTACAAGGAACGTCATATACCGTTGATAATTAGAAAATGAGTAAATTTAATCTGCCTTCAGGCGAGAATTTACACTCTCTTAATTAATGCGACCTTTTCCTAATTAAGTTCGACTTAATTACAGTGGGTAAACTACGCCGCCACCGCCTGATTCCTAGACAAATTAGAATTCGGAGCATTGTGTTGCCGCTCATTATTCTTTTATTAAAGCCGCCAGGGGCTATTCATCTTGATTACAAGCTTCCACCTTCCCCCGAAAAAGTGGGTCGCAAATTAGACGATGACATGAAGAGGACGGCACTACAGGTGTCAACTACGCAGTCTTGTCTCGCAGAATGAAATGCGGACAAAAGGAGGTAAGAATGTCAATTTTGCTTTTCATTGTGGTACAGCGTTGGTTGAATTCAGAACGATACATTGAGAATGAAAATTACATGCTAGAATCTTATCTCTTGGGTTCTACGATAGTATAAATTTTGATAATTATTAAAGACAAAAATAAAAAAATTACAATAGCCTTTACGTTAATAATATTTTTATGACTCGTAATAAGTATATGTCGAATTCTACAGAAAATTACCCATAACTGTGGACGAAAAATCGTAAAAATTCAAAGTTGTAGCACTCCTCCAAAAACTGATTTTTTCTATTTTGTAGCAAAAATAATGCACGAAAAGCTTGTTGGACGAAGGAAATCGGTATAGTGTTTTTCAGGAAGCTACGTGAATTTGAAAATTGCGAAAAATTACGAAAAATTACGAAAATTTTAAGAATTACGTGGGTTTGGGAAAAGTCGCGCATTTTTCGTCATTTTTCGCAATTTTCAAATTCCCGTAACTTTACATGCGTAAATGAAAGCTCTTTTCTTCTACTTAAATCGCTTTTTTGTGAAATTTGTTTTTGCCGATTCAATAGCTTGCTATTGATTAATCATCAATAACCACTTTTCGTCCATTTTTCGCATGTTAAATTTCCATAAGAAAACTTAAATGTAGCTTCCTGAAAAACACTATGCCGATTTCCTTGATTCGACACACTTTTCGTGCATTATTTTTGCTACAGAATAGGAAAAATCAGTTGTTGGAGGTGTACTTCAACTTTGAATTTTTACGATTTTTAGTCCACAGTTATGGGTAATTTTCTATAGAATTCTACATATATATATACATATTGGCTGTAATATAATTTTATCTTTTCAATTAAGTTTAAATATATATAAAAAAATTTCATTTTCTAAAATTGCTGGAAAGAAAATTTAATAGGAAGCTTATAAAATTTCACGTACTACCGAGTAATCGTTAAAACTAGATAAAGGCTGACTCTCGGGCGAAGCATAAATTCTGACATAATTCAATTTCAAGTCTTTTAAATAAAAAAACGTCAACGCTATTCACAATATCTGATTTATTGCAAAATGCCAGTATTATCGCCTTGTAAAGCCAATATTATCGCCTTTGGCTCGTCAAAATACAAATTCGAAAAAAATTTGATTTTCTTAAATGCGGAAAAAGGCGAAGTCGAGAAAATGCGATAGACGCCGGTAAAATAAGTAGAAATTGCAAAGTATAGTTCAGCCTTATACAGTGCACAAAATGTCAAGTTTTCCTTCAAATCTAACACGTCACGACGAATCACTCGTTTCGCTCGTTACCCGAAAATACACTATTTTTCATTATTTTATTTTATTAAGATTGACGGAAGTTATCTCTTTACATAAATTTCATGTACAAACCAGCAGCGAATTATTATTCGGTAAAAGCAAAAAAAGAAACATCACAAATTACAATCCAATCTCTCTCCTCACCCCGCCACCGACTATCCCCCAATTAAAACCTCCAATCACTTGGTCAAAAACTCCCACGCCGCATAACCTCCATCAATCACGAGCCTCCGTACCGCGGAACCTCTTAATCACCGCGGCGCAAATTTACGCCTCGTCAACACACACCACTCGACACCTCCACTCATATAAATCACCAATTTAAATCGAAAATCCCAATCACGACCAACTTTCCACCCACCCCTTCATCTCTCATCACACAGCGACGCGTCAGTGCCCGTGACATTGAAAGCTCTCCCCCCGTCGCCCCGGAAGACACTACACGCGCGCGGATGCAGCGCTAACAAAGGACCGGGAAGCGAAATGGTGTGGCCCTGGCCTGAATAGCCCAGGCTGTGCCGCTGCTGCAGCTTCCCCCTAGCCGTTCGATAGAGCGGCGCCAGCCAGTCAGCCGTGTGTGCATGTGCAAAAGACGCAATCAAGCGCATCTCGCTCTTTCTGCGATGTTTCTCTCTGTGTGAGCGTCTTTTTTGAGGGAGGTAGAGGGAAGATGCAGAAGAAGAAGGAGGAAGAAGAAGAGTCCGTGGGGGAACGGAGTGGGTGTATCGATTTCCAAGCGCAGCGGATTCAAGGGGATGGATGATGGCAAGCGGTGGTGTCTGGTTGCATGGGGATAGGGGCATCGAGAGACAATGAGAGGGAGGTTGGTTACCTCTGAGGAATTTAACCGGGGGTTGCAGTGGCTTCAGGCTGCGGTGCTTTTAGTGACGAGAGTGTGAGAGCGTTGGAGAATTGAGAGGCTGCTTATTGGAATATTATTTATTTTGTATTTTCAGATTTTATTCCGTCAATGGTTTTCGGTAGAATTGAAATAACCGATAAAAGGGAGTGACGGTTTCGTCGCCGCGTGGCAACAGAATTCTTAGAAAATATTTTGATCTGATCTCGTATTGGAACTTTCATTGTTTTTCAGCTTTAAGCTTGATTTCATAAATGTTTGCCAGTAGAAATTTTATTTTATTCGACCTTTTGACAGTATCACGTGGCACTTTGATATTAATTTAATACAATGATAACTAGCTTGTATTACTATTCCTCCACTTGTATTTTAGATACTCAACGCAATAATATTCTGAAGCACTAGAGTACGATTATGCAAATGCTCGATGTAAATGTCACGAGCACACGTTTCCCCTTTAAATTCCTGTCACAGGCTCATTTGGCATTCGGTTGTGTTGCGCAATATTTATCCGCGACGAGAACTATGAATCGTCAACCTAATCAATGTTTCCATCGCGTAATTACAAACGGCACGACCTCGAAAGTATAATAAATGCCCTTGCCGTGGTTACGCAATGAAATTCAACAAACACAAATTGAATTCGCAACCCCCATCGCGCATATTACGAAGAAGAAAAAACATACAAATTCACCCTTTGCTCTGCGAAACTTTTTCAATTTGCTGCAGAGAGAGAAAGAGAGTAAAGGCGAGCGGTATATAGCAGCGAAAAGTTATTGAATTTATCACAAGGGAGCAAAAATTACTTCTTCGAAATCGCGCAAAGAAATTCAATATATATCTAAACGCGACGATATTACGCCATCGTTTCCCATGCCGATCACGAGAAAAAAAAATATATATATATATATCCATCTATTTTTCATCGCAAGGGGTGTATTTCTCTCGCCATCGTCTCTCTCGCTTTCTCCTTTGAGCTTTCTCTCACTTTTGAATTCCGCGCTTTTGAAATGGAAAGTGAGCAATTCGAGCGCTTATAGCGCGGGTGTATACCGGTGGGACTAATATCCCCCGCAGTGAACAAAACACATTTTCATTTGGTTGAAAGACTCTTGTATCGAAGTGAAAATGTAGCCAGCTCTCGATATACGGCGTGGAAAGAGTTAACCGTAGGACGGCAATGTTTTTTTTAATATTCATGCGGCGGAATAAAGGTTTAAGCGGTTGGGTAAATATTTGATTTAAGTGCGCTGTCCTGGCGGCAGGGAGAGAAGTTACTTCCGGGCTGCGAAAAGACGCCGTGCCTGGAAAATGATCACCGCTGAGCATTTAACTTTCTTAAAATTTATTCTCGCAAGAAGTTACTTTTGTGCTTCGGGCTGAAATTTCCAGTTCAAATGATCGACGCTTAAATAACGCGAAATGAGAAAATAGGTCGCTTGTATAGTTCTAAAAAAAATTCATCGTTCTTTATTGCAAAATATTGCGCGGTTAAAATTTTTCATTTTAATTTGATATTTAATGAACGATTGAATTTCAAGCTAAGAGTTTCGGCCGAAATAAAGCGAAGAATTCGATATGAGATTCTTGGTTAACATTGACTACTGTACTCATATGGGTCATGAATAACTTCCTGTTTCCTACTTCATATGCTCTCTCGGTCCGCTTGTATACCACGTAAAAGAGCTTATACCACTCTCCCACTTTATTACATTCCTCTGTGTCCTTCTGGAAACTGTATTACCATTAAAACTAATCCTAAAACTAACGTACGACTTTGTTTACCCTCAGCAAGATAACTACTACCCTCTATTATTCAGCCCTTTAATGCGCTAATCTCTACAGAATAATGAACTCTATTAATTCTATTTTAACCCAAAACATCTCAAATATACATTATCCTAGATTAAATTATCGTGCCCTATAAACACGTTCACACCACTTTACAAATATACACCCGCAGGTCCATACAATTTCCACTCCCCTCAGAAATTACAGCCAACCGTTCTCTTATCAACGCAACACCCCAATTACCGCAATCACCTCATCGCATCGCATTCGATTTCGCGTCGCGCGAAACCTTCGAAACGTATATACAACAACCACGCTGCTGCCCGCAAGGTACAACGCCGCGCCGCGTCGACTAATTGCGCCGCGTGTACTCGTTAGCCCCCTCCAACCGTATAAATAACCCACATACACATACACAATTGAACTATATATACTATAATACGCAATAATCCCAGCAGCCCTCACAGGGTTGCGTCGCTGGTCCCGGTGATCCGGGGTTTTACCGATACCGCGCGGTAAGAATTGTCTTCTCGCGATGATGGTGTTTACTTTGACGCTTTGGTTGGGGGAGAGGTGAGGTCAAGGTCGTGGGATTGTTATCAAGGTTGGCGCGAGCGCCACGAGTGGAGTGGAGAGAGAGAAGAGGTGTTGAGGGGCTTTTGATGAGGTTTTTAAGTGAGAGTTTATTGGTCTGCGGATTGCTGGAACTCCCGGATTTTCTGTCGGGTGTAAATTCGAATTGATGCGGGTAGAGAGACTTTTTACGATTTTCGTTTGGAATTTTAGGGTTTGAATGGGGAGATGAAAGATTTGTTTGACCCCCTTTTCGTTATTTTGTTGTTAGAATATTATACTGATATATGTCTAGAATGATGTTTATCGTGAGTACTAGCAATTTTATGGATATTTCGACAAGCTTCATTCTAAAATAGACAGGAATCGCTGAGAATAGTCAGAAAACAGATACTTGTAACATTAGAGTATAAATAAAATATTTGTTATCATTGCTAATTTTTTATGTGCCAATCGCAACCTGTCGAGGTATAGAATTTCATCTGTTTTTGTGTCGTAGAAACTTTGATAAAAAATGCAGTATTTGTTGGAAATAGGATGCCACTGTATCACCTGTTCTGAATGAATTATCAACTCGTCCTGAATGGAGTTAAACGGCATGCGCGCAACTTCTAAGCATCCTTTGATGTTCATTGGTGGAATGCTAAATGCACACAGCGAATTGTTAATTGCTTTCACTGATCGGCCTTGTGCGATTAAACTGATTCTTTATAAATAAAACGCTTTTTATGCTAATTAAAGATTCATATCATTAGTTAAATAAATAAATATGTAAGAAATACCGTTTTTGAAATTATACAGCACATTTAGAAAAAATGTTCATTTTTTTCGCCAGTGGTTGAACAGGCACCAGTGAATGAAAATTTTTCAATAGTTAATAAAAAATATTTTTTATGTTTCCGTCCTCGTGAAGCACCTTTCCTCAATTTTACACTTAGAAAAAAGTAATATTTTGACTGTTTAATATCATAAAAGCATTTTATTTAGGCGATTAAAAATATCACGTGATCCGTTCATTCACTGAACTTAAATGTTCATTTACTGGTGAAGTTATAACCCTACACGGAGAAAAATGTTATAATAAATTTTATTATAAAATGTGAGAAAAATTACTATATTTTATAGGAACGGTGTGACATATCGAAATTATAATAATTTTTGCTACACAACATAGTAATTTTTATGGCTGACTAAATTTCAAAAAATTAATTTTTTTTTCATTTTTTGAACTATTTTTGTATTTTAATAGAATACTTATGTGAAAATAAATTTAAAATTAGAAATAAAATTTTTTTTTTACGACGGTTGGGATCGATCCTGGGACCCTCAGCATGGTAATCGGACGCGCTAACCACTTACCCAAGTAGGATTCTTGAGTACAAAATTTTGGAACTGACATATGTCAAACCCCTGGTTACAAAATCTCTTAAATGATAATATTGAATAACTACAATTACATAAAAAATACTCATCATCAATGTACATAATAAAAAATAAAATGATTGAATCGAGATTTTCAAAGTTTTGTTTACTTAAAAGCAAGGCCAAGTGAAATTGCAATGGAGTACATAACCTCAACTAGACCATGTGCACGACTTGACGTACGCAGAAAGTACTATAGTTGTGGCAATTTTTACTATATTGGATAACAAAATTTCTTATGACGGGTGGCTAAAATTAAAAGAATATATTTCAAATTTTACTATATCGCAGTTTTTGCTATGTTGTATAGCAATTTTTCTTTTATGTCGTAATACTTTTTAACCAACACTGTAATAAAAATTACTAAAAATGTTGTAATTATTCATATAGTTATAACAAAAATGCAGCATACAGTGGAAATGTCACACTTTTCCTATACTATATAGTAATTTTTATTATACTTATAATAAAATTTATTATAACATTTTTCTCCGTGTACCAATTTAGAGTACATCGTGTGCATGTAACACTACTGTTACAAGGATGGATTTGGAATTACATAGTTGAAAACCAACAACATTTGTCGAACAAATCTTTTTATCTTATATTTATATTGATCTTCGTTACGTAATAAGTGTGCATTGATGATAAGAATTTAAAATCGCAGTGTTATACCATTGATGAAACTAGCGGGTACGGATATTGAGAAATTTCGGAGTGGGTGGCTAACATTCAGACCTTAATAAATTATAAAAAACAGTATTTCTTTACACCTCAGACAAAAAACTCCAAAGCTACTCCAAATATACGACAAAATACATATTCCGATTCAACGACACTCCCAAAATACTAAAATTTCATCAATATCTGAGACTGCGGAAAGCTTTCTCGAAAACTAGTTCAATCCTCTATCGAACCAAGACCATCGTCGCAGCTCTGCGGGAATCACGCGCCCTAGTGCAAAGGTCCTGTCGACACTTCGCAGTCGCACCCATACACACCTACATATTCGGGTCGTTAAAAAAAGGCTCGGATAAATAAGCGCAGGCGCCGTAAAGTGCACTCCTGCATCAAGGAGGTCTGCGGGAAATAAAGTGGACAAGAGTGCCTACATATAGAGCTCGTAAAAATAATCGGAACTCACGTTGAGCTTGACGCAGGCCTTCTGCTTCAGTTCCTGGAGACTGCGGCAGGCGACGCCGATGCGACGTGTCCGATTCACGTCTGTCACCTTGTAACCCCTTAACTGAAAAAAAGAGGGTTTTAGAGAACGAAATGTGGTGCTGCGCGCGAGCCTTTCAGAATTTCAATTAGGGGAACGCTGATGAAATTTTTCACGCGAGCCTCGCCGCGGCTCGTTTGCGCGGAAAATTAAAATTCTTCCCTTTTGTCGTGATAATCGTGTGCATTTTTCTCGAGGGAAAGAAAGAAAAGAGGAGGATTTAGTGTGGGTGCGTCTTCATTGCTTTCTTGCAAATGGCTATGTATTTTTATTAACCTGGAAATCTTTTTGGCGGATTTCCAGAAAATACACAAATGCGTATTACCTTATTCCGTATATTTTTGAAAAAAAAAAAACAACAACGACGACACGATTTATTAAAAAACGGGATGAGGCGAGTAAATCAATTTTGTAAAATGTTTTTGAATTTTTGCTGGCGATTTACGACGACAGTGCGCAATAAAAAATGAGTAAAAAGGGTAGAGTATATATATGCTTCTGAAAGTACATTTTTTATGCCTGCATTGCAATATTTTGTAACGTGTCTCGTAAATTTTAATTTATTTTGAATAAAATTACGGCTTACGAACGTGAAAATAAAAGCATTTTTTTATTACATTCTGCATTATTGATCGGAACTGAATTTTGAAATTCGGCCGCATTACTTTAATATTTAAATGTGTGGGTAAATAAATCCTATTCATAAAAGCCCTAATCCTGCCAGAAGGCGTATATTGAGGGCTTATCTGCTTCATATCCATTTTAAATAATATCGGAGCAATTCTTCCGAGAAAGAAAAAAACAGATCGAATAACGTTCGGATTAAATCTACCGTAATTTCACAATTCTAGAATTCGATTTGGGTTAAATTTTGCATATAACTTTTTGATCTGCGCTGAAACTAAACTTAATTAAATGAACTTTCCAATTACAGTTCGTAACATAAATATATTATAATTAACATCATACCTAGGTCAAGTATATTTTAAAGTATTTAATAGCACGCGAAAATAATAAAACTAAACTTTTTAAAATTATTATTAATGATTATCGAAGTTAATATTATAAACTTCTAATTCACCTCGCCAATTTATTAATAAAACGCAACACCCATCCGACCTCCCCAGCTAATTGCACTTCCTTTCTGGATCAAAAAATACATCTCAATTTAATTAACACCTACTAAAACCCATTATTTGTTATATTAACAACAGCTGCCAGCGTAACATTTTATCCCTCCAATAACGCGTTTCCAATAACGTCCTCTATAAAGTGCTCCGAGATAATATCCCTTTAATTTCGCACAGTGCTTTTATAACCGTGCCCGAGAATTTATCTCTTCCGTAACATTATTATCAACTACACAAGCTAACACAATAATCTTAAAACACACAGCAGAAAAAGAAAGGCATACCAGAAGGCGAAGAGCCAGAAGAAAGAAAGAAAGAAATATATATATATATATATATCATTCGTACCGGCGTCTCGCTGGATGACGTGTCGGTGAGCCTGCGATAGCACTCGGTGATCAGTGACGACATGTTTTTCGTCCTCCCCTTGGTATTTATCAAACAAAACGGAAAAGAAAAAAAAATCCGAACGTAGTACGTCCCTCCTCTCCCTCTCCCTCTCTTGCGGTCTAGCTCGCTCCAGCTGACAAGCCGGCCCGGCCGGAACGCGCTGCTCCCCTCTCCACTTCCAAACTTTCTCTTTCCCTCAGCTTTCGAATATATATAATTCCTCAAAAACCAACGATACTCGATCAAATCCCGCGTGCTCGTAACGAAGGTATGTATGTATAATACTCAAAGAACAGACGACGCGTGTAAGTACCTACGCGAGACTGCGGAAACAACAGCGCGCAGACTGAGCGAGCGAGCGACCCGCGGGAAGGAGAGCACGGAGGAGGACTGTTTTCGTCCGCGCGCAGAGACGCGCCGCTATGTGCAGTTGGCGTTCTTCTCTCACTCTGCCCCCTCCTCTCGACTCCCCGCCGACGCGCTTACCCCTCCTCCGACCCCGCGCGCGCGCAAAACTACTATGCGTGTGGATTATATTTTTGCGAGGTGTCGAGTCGCTTTTCGGTGGACATAATGTGCAATGATGCGTGTTAGAGGCGGATGATTAATCGGAGGGCAGCAGTTTTGTGGGTCACGCGGTTATTCAATTAAAACGCAGCCGCTCCGCTGAACGCGCCCGTGTATCTATATACTGCGCGCAAGGTTGCCCGATGCGAGATAAGCAAAAAGCAGAATATGCAGTGATATAATGTAATGCACAAAACGAGGGTTTGGAGTGGTATACGCGCTCGACGCCGCTTTGAGAGAAAAAGAGCACGCTGTGTCTTATATGTATACAGGGTGATCCAAAAGTCCCGGTACGACTGGACAACTAGAGCAACTCGAGCGGTAGAAGGAAAAAAGTGCTAGGGATTTAGAATTTTCCCCGGGTATCCGATGGTGACCTTGGAATTGACCTTGCAGATCATTTTTTAAATGAAAACCTATTGTTTTGACCCCAGAAACAGAAAGAGCGCCATGCTCTAGGTGAAAATTCTAAACTCCTACACTCTTAAAAATTGTATCCCTATTTTACATAAAATGTGTATAAAATATGAATTTCCCTATTACACACATTTATTTGTGTAAATGAATTACACAAATATTTGTGTAAAATCCGAGATATAACCACTGTTTTAAAATTTTACACAAAATTTAAATTACACAGGATTCATATTTTATACAAAATTTTTAACCATGTAGTACTTGTACCGCACGAGTTTTTCGAGTTGTCTAGCCGTACTGGGACTTTTGGATCGCCCTGTATATATAGTTACCGTCGCCGCCCGCGCACGCCCGCTTTGTTTCTTTTCGCAGCCGCCTGTGTAAGTATACACCTATAACTTTTGCAAGCAGTTGCGAGAAAGCGGAGAGAGAAGTACATATAATTATAAGCGGCTGTTTGAGCGAAAGAGGTTCACGCGTGTGCTCGAAGATGGCGGCAGGAGTCCGGTTTCAAGAGAGTGCGGAATGAGAGGGGCAGACACTTGGTGTGTTTGACGTGCGGGCAGGAGTATGTCTGGAAGGTTGCAGGGGTTTTGGGGCCGAGCGGTGCCTGCGGGTTGGTTTTAGGAGTGGGTTGCCGAGTTGTTTATACCTGTCTTGCATTGAGAGAATTTGATGGTCAAGGTGTTATTATGTGGAAAAAAAAGCTGAGATAAGTATGGAGAATGTTTGGTCGAATGTTTAGCGTAAATGTTACTGGTGTGGTACGGGATCGGTACCTTTTTCTTTGACTTTCCGAGAAAATCTCACAGAGTTATTTCGTTAAAACGTCTGGTAGTGGGACATATATACATGATAATGATTGCTCGGTTTGTAATTACTAAAGTATTTATTGACTAAAAGTTTCTATGATCACATTTAAAGGATGATTTCATTGAAAGTGAGCTGTTCTTTAGTTTTTAGTATAATATTTTACTAGTTGAGCCAATGTTGTTCCAAGTTGATTAAGGCAGCATTAAATTTGCAAAAGCATTTTGCCCGTTGCAAAATATTGCGTTGATGAAAAAATGTTTTTCTCAATCTATGGCAAAATTCATTATACGTCTAAATGAATTATATATACTGGGTGGAATCTATTAATAAAGTAAAATAAAGTTTATATACCGTCACGACACCGATTTTCCATCAATATTTTTCATCATTTTTTCATAAAATTCATATTATTTGTGAAAAATCTTTTGCTTCCTCCTAGAGGAAGCTTTGTGATAGTAATTTTTTGAGTTATTGCAAAAACATGTTATAATTGTTTTTGTAGGTGTTAGGAATCAAAATACATGATTTTTGAAAAATTTCTGTATGAATGTGTGAGCGTGTGTGCGTGTGTGTGCGTGTGTGTGTTTAGCCAGATTATTATCAATTAGCCAGATGGTTTCCCATGTGGGAAACCACGTAGGAACTCATTGGGAAACGCTTATGGGAACTCTTGTAAGAACCCATGTGGGTTCACACAAGGGTTTTTTCAGTAGGACAACGATTACGGGACTAAAATTGACATAATCGCTTTGAAATTCCTTATAGAGGTAGATTTTTGATAGCTCTCGGTCGAGTTCTTTAGGCAAAATGTTTAGTCCAGAAATTTCAGAAATATTTGAGGTTAAAATTTTTTTAACCTTTTTTTCAAATCGTAATTTCTCGAGAATGGCTCCATGTATCAGCTCCAAATTTATAGACAATTTTGTATGTGATATAGATAATATGTGTGCGAACTTTCATCAAGATCGTACGATTACTTTTTGTGATATTTGATTTTAAAAATTTTCGTATTTTACAAAGTTATTTTCTTTGTCGTATGATAACTAGAGGAAACAGAAATTGGTTTAATCATGTTGAAATTTTGTGGAGATGTAGAGTCTATATATTATCGTATAAGTCCTTTAGGTAAAAGAATTGTCTCATGATTTTTAGAGATATTTAAGGTTAAAATTCTTTTACGGTTTTTTTCAAAATCGTAATTTCTCAATGACGGCTTCATGTATTAGCTTGAAATATATAGACTATTTTGTATGCAATATAGGCAATACCTGTGTAAAATTTCATCCAGATTATATGGTTATTTTTTGAGATGTTTGATATTTTAAATTTTAGTCTTTTTGAAAATGACTTTCTTTGTTGTCGCACAATATAACTACATTAAAATTGTTTTAATTTCTTTGAAATCTGGTGGAGATGTAGAATTTGTATATTATTTATTAGAAACGTTCTTAGAGTAAAAGAATTCGTTTATGAATTTTAGTGATATTTGAGGTTAAAACTATTTTAGCCCTCTTTTAAAATTGTAATTATTCGGGAATGCATTTATGTATACTAGAAAATGGAAATGACATGCGCTATCCGCCGATGCGCGCATATTGTATACCTGCTTTTGTTTTGTAATAGCCATTTATTATTTTTAAGGTTAGAACCTTTTTCTTACATCGAAAATTCCAGAAAGAGCACACAAATACGGACAGGCATACTACTAGAGACAAGTACCCTATGTGTGAAATTTCACAAAGAAAATATAATTTGAAGTAAAGTTTATTTAGGAATGATAGTTATTATATTCACTCATGTTTGTATTAATAATCGTGTTGGTATATCGACTTTGTATGAGTCAATTAAACAAATAAATCTAAATTAAACGGCCAACATTTCGACGGTGATCTCCGTCCTCTTCAGGGCCAAGCTGTTTATTGAGAAATATATACAATAATTACAATAATTATAAATGTTTAACATAACAAAAGTACAAACTTTAATAGATTTACATATGGTTTAAAAACAGAGATATTCTAAGGTCAATAAGCATCACATGAAATCTTCATAACAATCACTATTATTAATTGTTATTATATTTTCTTTTCTTCTTTTTTGTTTTTCTTTCTTTTTTTATAATCATATTGAAATTAAAATGACAAAATTATTACATCAACACGAACATTAAGAACATAGAGAGAAATAATAAATTAGGACCGACACATTTTGATAACCACAACAACACTAAATTTGAATTAAAAAAACAGGCCTTCGTGTGTAGCATTAAATACACAGACACACCAGATATGATGTTATGATTAGGTAAAGGTTAGGTCGAGCTCTGACTTGTCAACAGAATCGGCACGAAGTTATTTGAAAAGAATAAAAACATTTAGCTAATACTTTTTGATCGGATTCTATCGATTACATGCGTATATGGGATATGAAGTTTATTTGTATCGTTTTTTATATTTATTGGTTCTGTCTGTAAATTAATGTGTATCATCTCAGATAATAAGCGTTTATCTAGAGAAGTCTCTCTGTCAATTATCTTGTAGTTATCAAAGTCAAATTGATGATTCTTGAGTATCGTGTGATTGGAGATGACCGAATCTTTATCGATGATATTAAATTTATGGAAATCCACTCTATCCTTTTCTTCTTTCTTTTTGTGTTCAGAAATTCGAGTTTTTACACATCTTTTTGTCTGACCAACATAACTAGCAGAACAATCATTACAGTCAATTTTGAAAACAACGTTGGTTTGTTCATCTTTCTTTGTTCTGTCTTTTCCTTTAATTATGATGTTGCTTAGATTGTTCTTGATTTTAGGGACAAGTTTAACACCTAGTTTATTAAATGAACCAGAAATTTTCTCAAAGAGACCATTTACATACGGAATCGATGTGATATTATTCTTATGTTTTTGAATAGTCATGTTGGAAGTAACCGTAGTTATCACATCGTTATTATTGTAGTTCGGTTGTTCTATATTGTTATATTTGTTATGTAGTGTATGTATTCTTTCTTTAATGTGTTTTTCTATGAATATTATTGGATAGTCGTTATTAATTAAATCATCGGTTATCTGTTTAATGTTTTTATGGTGAAATTTTTTGTCAGAGAGTAATATTGCTTTGTCAACAAGTGTGTAAATTAAACCTATTTTTTGGTTTCGAGGGTGTGTCGAGTTAAATTTAGATAACGACCAGACGAGGTTGGTTTTTTATACCAATTTGTGACAATCTGACCATTGTCTCGTATAATTGATATATCAAGGAAATTGATATTGTTATTATTTTTGGTTTCCAACGTGAACTGCAATCTACTATGATAAGAATTGAAGGTCTTAATGAAATTCTCAACTTCGTTTTTTGGCACACAAGTTAAGGGGGTTAGTGCGATGTTGGCTTTTCTTAAGAATTTCTTGAAACTTGCAGGGTAGACTCATATTACTATTATACGCAGTATCTGTAAATTTCAGAAAGCCTAGCTTCCCCGTTTGTGAGATATAAGCTCCCAAAGTTACGAAATTTAACACGGTGTCTTATGGGACCGTCGTCATGAAATGTAAAAAAATGAACGTTTTCGTCAATAACTTGGAAAGTTTTCTTAAGACTTGAAAGAAAAAGAGATATGTTACTAAGAACAATACTTTGAATGTCCTCTGCAAATTTCAGGAAGCCTAGCTTCACCGTTTTCGAGATACAGTTGTTTAAAGTACGTAGCCTCAGGGTAGACGACGCCGCGCGTGTCCTTGTGTGCGTGTAAACAAACGAAGGCTCGCTGCGTGTGTGTCTACACAGCGTAGCGCTTCTATGTGTATGTACACACAGATGAAGCGGCGCTATGTGTGCGTGGACAGTCTCTCGTGAAATTTTGAGAGTGGGGAGACTCGAGAGAGCGTGAGGCGTACGGCGTTCGACCAGCTGTACTTTTGGCTTGTATGTTACCGCACTAACCCCCTTAAAATATCATCAACATATCTTTTATAAAATAAAGGATTAAAATTAAGCTCCCTTAACTGACCGAAAACTGGTGCCTTGACGATAATTAAATTATTGAAAGTATTATTGCTTTCTAATACAGAAATGAGTGGTCGAAGAAAACATCCAGGATACTAGAGATCTATTAGTAAGATCGGTGACAGATTTTTTAGCCTAGAATTTCAATGTATTTTAGCTACTCTTAGCTTTGCGCGAGTATCAATTATTTCACTTTTCGTTAACAACGTGTGCTAGTCAATTTTAACTATAATGTTTATACTACCTAATTTGTTATACAATAAGCTTATCTTTGAAAAAAAACTATCTAACATGTTCTTTTCTACAAAGACGTTAAATAATTATTAGATTTCCTCTGTTATGTTTCAAATAATAAAATTCAGATCTCGAACTTTACTTCAGATTTAATTTTTCCTATTTTATCAGCAGATGCAAATACGGTGCTTATAACTTATGCATATGGTGCACCCGTTTGAAATGCATAGAAAGTGAACTTGTACATATGTGCATGGTATTCTAAGAAATGAAACAAGATATTATCACATTTAAATTTAAATTAAAATAGAAATTGAAAAAATCAATTTCTTCAGTAATGGAAGAATTGTGAAACATAATGTAAGTAGGTAAAGGCGTAAGTTCATGACTTGAAAGTACAGCTTCCTTAAAAGAAGTTATTTTATTTTATTTATTTACTAGACACACATACATTTTATGTGGTATCTACATGAAACGTGAAATCAAAATGATTTTCTTTTAATATCACATCCAAGTTGTATTACTGAAAAAACACAAATCAAATTCATTTCTGACATATTTTTATCATAAAGTATTTTTATTTACAGGAAAACAACTATTATCATCTTTCATTTTAGTTATGTTAAAAGGTATGTGTAAGTTACTCTATATATCTTAAAAAATAACTTCTATTTAGTGCCCCCCCCCCCCCCTTAAACAACGAAAATTTGATCATGTCAACGGGAAAACATAAATACCACTAGTTCTCAATAGCATTGAATTTTCTCATAAATTTTAATATTCACTTAAAGAGAAGCTACATCTACAATCACTGCATTTCACCACCTGCAGTCCATCATTTGCCTCACTCAAGAAAAAAACGACTCTCCTCACACGCAGACGCTTGAAATATCACGATAATACGGCGATTTAAAATTCGCGGATGCCTGTGTCAATCACCTTGAAGCAAACTGGTCGGCTCGAGCAAAAAAAACTCGACCGCCGCCATATCTGAGCGGGGGCTACATATATATATATATATATCGAATAATGAAAACGCGAACGAGTCAACGTACGAGCACGCGCATGCATATATATTCGTCGAGTGGAGGAAAAAGTCGTGAGATCGGAATTTGAGAACCACTTCGTGGTGTTCACCTTCGATTTTAATGCGGTTCGGCGTGTGGGTCTGCGAAAGGAGACTGCTGCACTCGAGAAACGCGCGGCGCGCCAGCTCGGATCGCCCGCGGAGTTTTTCTTTTTTATACTTTCTCGCATTGGAACGAAAATTCTTCGACGCTTTGAGGCTCTTTTTGTTTGCTCGAGTTCGCGGAGACGGAGAACGAGGAAAGTGGTGGTGCAGGATGTCTGGATGATATAAGTCTTTTCGGGTGGCAGCGGTGGGAGGGATAAAGTTGTAAAAATTATTTAACAGGTTGAGTAAGGGTTATAAATGTATCTGGGCGCTGCCAAGGAAAACAAAAGTGCAGTGAGAATAAAAGATTCAGCGCGTTGTTTATGTTCAGAAGTGTAGTAGCTCCTCGCGAGATCTATTTAAAAAAGTAAATTGCTGTATGCTTTATTTAACTTTTATACTCGTGTTTTACTTCTCTTTTCAATTCAAATTGAATTTTGCATTTCCTTAAATCTTCGTTGCAATGTGTATGAGTAATTAAAGTTGGCAATGCTGCTGGTTTTTGCTATAAAACGGAAGATTGAAATGGAATAAAGAATTGTCGAAATTTATATATAAAAGTTAATTTTATTCAATAAACAGAGAAGCGTGCTTTTAAATAAAAAATACACAAATAAAAGCTTGTAGAAGCTTTTGAAAAATGATGCTTTTATAATACACCAGGTAGATAAGGTGTTTATATGGCATTTAAGGGACTATTACCGGTTATAATTTTGAAAAAATCGATTTTTGTTTTTTTACATTTATCGACTCGGAACTTCTTTTATATGGACCAAGGATTGCTGATTAACCAATTGTAAGTGTTGATTTTTTAAAAAATATTACATAAATAAATAGTAAAAAAACTTTAAACGCGATATTCTCGAAATGGTGTTTTTTCAATCGGCCCAGATTTATTCTCCACAACCATTCGATGGATCATTTTAATTCTTAGTGAGTTTTGTTCGTTTTGATGTCCTCTACCGTAATTTACCAGAAAATTGCAGAAAAGTTGAAAACAAAATTGACAAGGGGAAAAAGACGAAAAAAACGTAATTTTTACAACATTTTCTTCACATAATCGCCATTTTGTTTTTAAAATGATTTTTTTTTATAAAAGGTGGTAAAGTACGATGTAAGACACCTTCCTCATTAAAAAACTTTTTGAATTTTTTGTTTCAGAGTTGCCAATTTCGAGATGAACCCTGGGCCATTAGGCAGTGTCATTTTCAGCACTCAACTTTGACGAGCTCTATAAAATTATGTAAACATTAAAAAAAAATAAAAATTTTTTTGTAATTTTGAGGAGTAAATTAATAAAATAAAAAAAGTTGTACAAAGTTCTGTAATAAAGGAAACGAGAAAAAGAAAATTTAATTATAGGTCATTTTTTGCATTTGTAACCGGTAATAACTTTAACGGTAGTAACTCCCTTAAATAACTTTGTATGAATCTTTCTGCAGAATACATGGTTATGTTTATTTTATAAACATTAAAGAGGAAAAATTCCCGAAGGTCCCGATAATACTTTAATGCTATGTGAGGTCACATCCGGCAGTTTAAATTTCATGTTTTACTTTAATATCTCGTAACAAGTATATGCGATATTTATTTATAGATATAGTTGTAAACCCGGCTCGCATATAATTCAATGAGGATAAATCAGTCCGTTTACATTTCAAACGACTATGCAACATACTCGGACACGAGTTAACGCGTTATTATTTATTTTTCTTTAATAAACTGTGAATTTTCGTTCATTAAAATAATGTTTTGTATAACGTGAGATCGTTAACCGTGTGAATATGAAAAATATTACACGATTGTATTAATATTATACGATGCTATATAATAAACTAATATTGGCTTATCTCTCAATCATCACTATTGATCTTCAAATAAACATCAACTTTCGTATCAATTAACAAACCCAATTAATTTAGCAATCACAACAATATCACCCTTTATCCATCACAATTACAAACCCATCCGATTCCATCAAAACAAGTTCCCCGTTAATCGCGAGCCCAAAAAGCCTTCAATCACCTTCGAAACTTCTAAACCCCCGCCATCTAAAAGTCAGCCTTCGATCCGACGCATTTGATCAGTCGGCGCGTACAATTAGTCGCTCGGTGCGCTCGCCTAAATTAGTTTCCTCGCTCTCGTGCGCGCGAGCACTCGGGGGAAATTACGTTAGCGAGAGAGAGAGAGAGAGAGAGAGAGAGAGAGAGAGAGTGAAGCAGAGCGAGCGAGTGAGCTGCTGTCATGGTCAGCGGTCGTTGCACGAGCGATGCTCCGAATACCTTTGCCGAGCTGTCGCCGCGGTTTGCGAAATGTCGCGTAGTTTTATGTCGAGTTTCGGCGCTCGCGTGGTTTTGGATCTTTCGAGGCTGTTGTTGGTACGCGAAGATGAGGTTTTATCGGCCATTCGTTGTCTCTTTACTGTCAGTTAATTTTTGAAAATTCGCGGTATATTGGAATTGTCGAAAAAAAAAGAAGGTTGTGACATAACAAAGTTTGAAGGATAGTGGAAGAATGCGGTTTTTACGTTCGTTATGGAAGACGTTGCGGATTTTTAGTACTCGTTGTTTGTATAGATAGAGATTTTTTGTACACAATTAGCATTTTCTTTGTCATGCACTTGTAACCACGTGGTCTTTCCTATACTTGAGTATCCTTAATATGGCTTTATATTGTGAATTAGTAGCGGATAATAGTAATGCTAGTATCGTAATTACTTGATTATTTACGTTCACAAAAAGCTGATTTGTATGAACTTGAGTCGTTAGTTCAAATATTGCGATGAGTAATTTATATTCGACTTGCTAATATGTCTCTTAATCACGAGTTAGTCAATGAAAACCAAACCAATTAAAGACTATAAAGTAAACCATAAAATCAGTCGTAAAGATCAATGCCTCTGTTAGCGACAATTACAATTGTAAGTAGGAATTCATTCCTAATTAGGTACAAGTTTATCTTACATAACAACTTCAAACGAAATTAAATTAATCGAGTTTTCATGCACATTATATGTTAATTTTTAGCATCTAATAATGCTGCCATAGTTTTTAATTACGAATTGTTGTTTTCACAGCAACAAACAAGTTTCTTCACGCCTATATACCTCGCACTCGTTTTACACTTTCAATTCGCACATTAATTACGCAATATGCACTTTTCAAATAAAAAAAATCCTAATCAAATCATCGCGTAACTCCGTGTAGCTCTTTGTAATTCACGTATAAAAACCGTTAACAAAAAAGGCGTGAAATCACGTAATGGGACTACCAGCATTTAATAACCCGGGGAAAAAAATGTTGAAATTTGCATAGGTATAGTATTACTCTACTTTATTAATTAAACGAACAAAGAGCCCGAAATTAAAGAAGAAAAAAAGGGATAATAAACAATATGCGCACGTTTTCTCATAAAAAAAGAAATCAGCCACGCGTATCCTCCCAATCAGCCATTCTTCATGCGCTTTTTACATTACACGGAAGCAGCTATAGGCATAGGCCCATATTCTAACGCCAGCGCGGGACAGACAGCTCGTCGCGCGCTATCGGAATCTCGGATCTGCAATGCGACGCGCACGCGCGTGCAATACGTGCATTACATACCCTCCTACTCCTACTCCCTTGCGTGCAAAAGCAATCTCATAATAAGGCAGAGCAATCAACGTGTCTCTCGCTGCTTCTGTATTGTACGGATTTTTTTTCTTAAATGGGATTGTGATAAACTGGGGTTTAGGTTTGGTTTAGTAAATTAATGGGCTGTTAGGGAGATGGTTTCATTTGAAATTCAAAAAGCTGTATACTTTACTTGCACATTTTGTGCGGGTGAAATAATTTCTGCGAACTCGTAAAATTCGCTTTAATGCTGTTCTATATATAGATGAAATTTTTAGCACGTAATTTGCGTGTACTGAATAAAAGTTTTATGGAGAATGCAAAGATTTTTGATGTACAATCAGGTAAACAACTGTTTTGATTAACTCGTAAAAAAACAATTTCTTATGATGTCTTAAAAATGTTTTTAAAATGAATGATTTTCTTTTGGCAATAAATTTGAAATGTAATGATATCATAAAAATGAAGAGAGAATTAGCCATATTTTCGCAAGCATTATATCTATGCGTAGATTTGAAGCATTCTCTGATTAAACGTTCGCGCAATAATAAACCTGTATTTTCTCGGAATTGTTCATTATTAAACGAAGAAGCTGGAACTCAGGGTTTTCCAAGACGACTGGTAACAAGTGGAAAAAAGCATACTTTGCAACGATTAATACGTGTGCTTTCGAGGACATACTGCATTGTCGTTGCTGTTACTGTTAATTTTGAAAGTATTTGTCATTGCATAAAAAAGAAAGGTTACAGTTTTACAATTTAATTTTATTTGAAAAAAGATGGTTCGAATTTCAAAACTAATCCTTTGAAAAAATTAAAGATCTTTCTTGCATGGAAATAAGTAAATTTAATTAGTACAAAACGATTGCATCATCTTTATATTTATTACATTTTGAATTCAAATTTATTTATCTGAAGAAAAAAAAATAAGTTTCTATTATTGAGCGTAGGGTAAGAGTCTCTATATCGACCCCTCGTACGAAGAAAAGCACTGTTCACGGGCCCCGACGAAGACTAGCACAGCTCAAAATCTCTGACGAAAAGCACAACTAACTCGCTGCACACGGACGAAAAAAAGCATAACTCGCTGCGCCCGGACGAAAAAAAGCACGGCTCGCTGCGCTCGGACGAAGAGTAGCACGACTTGCGGGGCTCGGACGAAAAAATACACAGCTCGATATAAATACGAGGGGTGTTCAAAAAGTAAGTTTCCCTGCTCCGGGAAAAAAGCAAAACACAATTTTTAGGTTAAAGTAACATATGTATTTATTGTTTGACTTATAAACTATTTTTCTACATAGTCCCCTTGGACTTGAATACATTTTTTATATCTGTTTTCAAGCTTTGACAAACCTTGTTTATAAAAATCCGTGCCCTGTTTTTTAAAGAATAATTTAACGATGTCTTTCACTTCATCATTTGAATTGAAGTGATGGCCACCCAAACTTTCCTTTAATTTAAGAAAAAGAAAAAAGTCACTTGGTGCGAGATCTGGAGAGTAGGGTGGGTGATCAAAAATTTCCCATTTGAATTTTTCCAGTAGGGTTTGTTTTTTTTTTGCTGAATGGCGGTTTTCTGTAATGGCGGTTTTTGGCCTGCCTGCACGCTGCTCATCATGAACTTCTCCGCGTCCCTCGAGAAAATATGTACGCCACCGACGCACCATTTGTACACTCATGCATTTGTCACCATAAATATGCACTAATTCAGTGTGAATTTCGTTGCCATTAAGCCCTTTTGCAGTTAAAAAGCGAATAACTGCACGCAACTCACAGGTGGACACGTTTTTCACAGGTAGCTCCATGGTTTCCGAGCCGGTACTGATGAAAAAAATTTGTTGGCAGCTAAGACCGGTTCCGCTCTTATCGGTATATCCTAAACTAAAACTATGTTCGGTCCCAGCTCGCTAGATGGCGCTGGGGCAAAACGGCAGACTAGGGAAACTTACTTTTTGAACACCCCTCGTACTTACGAAGACTAGCGCTATTCATTTCGTTCTTATAAATATTACACAGGTTGTCATGTCATATCAGACATAACGGAGACTTGGAATATCTTTTAATTAATTAATACTGATTTTTATCACTTTGTGTGTGTTCATCTACTGGGTATAGGTAAAATTTATAGAAGCCAAGTACGTATGGTTATCTTGTGAGACTAAAGATCTTGTGTATTGTTTAAGATAAATCTTTGAGTATTTTAAATAAAACAAAAGATTACAACTTCATTTTTCATACAAAATGCTTATAACCTAGCGCCTCTGCTATAGTTGCAAGTTAATTTGGGTAAACGGTATCCCGTTCTTAGCCAATATGGTTAGGATGGTCCACCCCTACCCGACTCTTGCCGCTCCCGCGGTCCCTCGTCCATCACCTTAACGAAGATCTTGCCGAGCCCCACTGCAGCTGGAAATGGCGCTCTGTCAGCGCTCTGGAAGATGGCCCGGGTATGGCCACCAGCAGGAAGGTTCCGCAATCCGGCCCCTCCCTGAATTCTATGTCCCACACCCACCATCCACCTATGCGGACATCGGGATGCGCGCGCCCAATACGCCAGGGCCGCCTCCGGCTTCTGTCCGGTTCCAGCAATCCGAATAGAGGCCCTATGCGGCTTTCTGATTGTACCGATCTCCACGACGCCAAGCTTAGCACCTTTCCAAGGTCGTATTCGCGGGATATAACCTGCTCCAGCCGTGCCCTTGAAGAATCATCTTCGGCTACCACGATGATGGCTCCGTTTTTCACGAAGCAGTCGTGGAATTTGGGCCGCGGTCCAGATTCGATCTTATCGATCTCACTCTCGATCGCCTCGTTAATGGGAGTTACATGCTGCTGCATCAGCTCCTCGTTAGGGTAGTCTTCCGTCACGACTGCTAACAAAATCTACCATCCTAGCAGCCATTGTGCTGATGGTATGGTTAGGCCTTTTCTTGGCAACGTTGACATCAAGAGGGGTATTCGTGGAGCCCTTGCGGCGTTTACCCCCTTGGGGCCCTTGCCCCCTTCGATGACGCCGTTTTCAGTACAGGCGTAGATGGCGGATCGATAGTCCGGTTCTGCATCGCCGATGGCTCTGTTGTCCCGATCTTCCTTTCCGCCAGCAGTTTATGTCATTGGACATAGAAAATTCACTTTTTCAGTTTTCGATTTTTTACTCAAAAACTAGTGGACAGAATGGGTTGAAATTTTTACAGATTATAGCTATTCATATTCTGCATTATCGTGATTTCTTTTTCAAAATAGTTGACAAATTAGGACAATAAAACACATAAAAATCGGCTTTGGTAGATTAAAAGTAGAGTTATAGTTCCCGAGATAAGCGGTACACATGTACACCCAGTGGACATTGATTCGCGTGGAACGTGCCCCCTCAGTTTCAAAATCCTACAATCCCATTAGCCAATTCGGGTGTAACCATTAACCTTACATTGGAATTGTCCAATGGGATTCTAGCATTTTAAAACTGAGGAGACACGTTCCACGCGAATCACTGTCCACTGGGTGTTCATGCGCGCACGATCGCGCGCACATACACATACAGACATTTTCAAAAATTATGTGATTCAAACTCTAATGATGTTTCTAGAGCGATCATTTAACAAAACTTAAAATTTTACTTTTACAAAGCTTCCTCTAGAAGGAAGCAAAAACTATGAAAAAGATAAAACTTCTTTAAAAAAGGAATTAAATGACGCGACTTGACTGTGCAGTTGTCTAAGGTATCTTCCGCGACTATTGTCTTAAAAATGGAAATTCTACACCATCCCACGGAATCCAACTTTTATCTTAAATCACTTAATGATAATTTTTATTTCAAGTCATCATATTGAATTATGAAATAAGTATCATTAATACGATAATTACTGCATACGTGAGTAACGCAAGCTATATTCATTGTAATATCAAATCAATAGCTTTGTTACTGTTTATATCCTCATTATAACTCATAATGAAATATTATTCACGACCTCAATTTATTTGAAGTAATGATTAATTCTAAAAAGACTTCGGATAATTGCAAATGGCCGGCCAGATCATTCAGTAACAATTGATTACGCACCACACTGCATCGATTACTAAATCTGTATTCAGCTAATAACACATCTTCTACAACGACTTCACATTAATTGCGCGAGACAAGCGAACCGCAAAGGCAGCTGTGCACTCTTTACTCGTGCGAGCTACATCGGGGTGCCTTTAAAAGCGGAAAACCGACTCGCTTCACTCGCGTGCGCGCGGATTTTTCGTCCTTACAAGGTTAGGACGCGGAGGGCAAGCCCCCCGACGACTGTAACAGTGAAATGCATGTCCTCGAGTCAGAATCCCAAGTCCGCGTTCCGCAAAAAAGGAGAGGTTACCACCGCAGCGCTGCGTCGATACAGATTGTGCACGTGTGTATATATCTACACTGATAGAAAGATTCATTTGACCCAAAGTCGCCGGCGAATGTATTTGAATTCAGTCAAATGCAGGTGCATTAATAGTTAAGGAATGGATCATTTGATAAAAGTAACGCTTGTGACAAAACTATTGTAACTGTTAAGAATTATTCATTTAGGTCAAATACTTGAAAAAAATCGCCTTTCAAATGAATCGCGCATTTGCCTCAAATATTTCTATCAGTGTAGAATGAGGCGGCAACAGGTATAGCGTAAGGGTGGGCTCTTAGCGCGTCTGTAATCGGAGAGTGCTATTATTATCCGGCTGCATTGTCCCGTTAGGTGTGGGCGGATCGCAAGTGTCCCGCTATCACATTTTAACAGCTTTAGATGAGGTGAGAAAGGGAGAATAGTTTGTTTGGTGAGAGGATATTTGTAGGTGCTCGACGTTGGATCAGAATGTTAAAAAATGTTTTAGTATGCTGACAAAAAAGGTTTATTTGAATTTACAAACGGTTTTGTAAAAATTTCTATTTTGACTCGTAATGCTATACCGCAGACTGTGTAAAGGCAAAAAATTACCATACCACCTAGGCAACTTTTCTAGGAATATTGGTGAAATAATTATACTAACGAATAAGAATTTACCATGAAGTAACGAAATTTGTTGAATTTTTACAAACTGTGATAGATTTATGAGATAGTTTGATCATCTTTAGAGCATTGTTTTTAATTTTCATTAAACTCATTTTTTTATAATGTTTTGTGTATTTGTAATAATTTTTAGAATAGCGGAACAAAACAAATGAGAAATCGTAAATCTTGTTGTAATTAAATGAATTTGACAAGATAACGTGTTTTCTGTCCCAAAGTGGTAGCAGATTTTAAGTTTCGTTACAATGACAATGTCTTTGAACTTACCCCAGTAAAAAGTGGTCTAGGTAAAGTCTGATAAAAATTTGGACTGTAGTCTAGCACAAACTTGCGGGTGCGATAATTTGAGACTTTCGCCTCGACTTTTTATTTTTCGTATACCTAATTCTGGTATAATTCTAAGCATTGTTCATTTTGATCGGATAGTATAGATTTCTCATATTTTCATTATTCCTAGAATGCAAGTACACGAAAAAAAATTTATGCTCAATCTAACTCTTTCGCATCAGTTAAATCAACTACTTTGAGGAAATGCTGAAATGGCATTATGTAAAAGTAACTTTTGTTTGTAGTGAAAATAAAATTATATTTAAAATGTAGTTTTCACTACGTTTGAAATGAAAAAAACGAGTATCTGTTCAAAGAGTCTTTTCAAAACGATGAAATTCCTTTTCTGAAAAAGTAGAAAGTCCATTTGTTTTAAAGTTGTTTCAATGTATTAGAATGTAATACCAATCCTACTTTAACGAATGGAAGATTCTCTTTAATGTCATTTTTAGACACGACCGCTCCTTGGGAGAGCCTTATAATTTCGCCAGAACAAAATTTGTTAACTCTATTATACCTAAAATTTGAGGTATACAAATGATTTTCCCCCATCCAGAGTCGATTTTAGGCACTTTCCACAATGTATGAAGGTCTGTATGTTCGTATGTAATCAAGTTACCTGATATCTCAATGAATTTTCGATTGATTTCATCGGGATTCCGGGAAAACACTCCCCTAATTATACCTAACCGGTGGTCCCCTAATAAGAAATATCGATGGAAAACTTTAAAAATGCGAACACAAAGAAACAATTCAAAAAATCGATTTTTAAGCGTAATGTCTAGAAAAATTAATTTTAAGTTAATATCTACAGGTCTATCTGCTAAAACTAATTAAAAGACATCTTTTTTCTGTTGGGCATTTTTTGCTACCAGCAATATTTGCCAACATAACTGCGGAAAAGGCCAAAAAAGGACAAAAATAGACGATTTTCAGCTATAACTTGACAGGATTTGATGTTACACAAAAATGTTAAATATAAGAGTTGTACATAATATTTAAACAAAACTTTTTCCCACTTAAGATTTTCATGTAAAATCAATTCCTGATGAGTTAGACCTATAAAAACGATTTTTAATGCTTAAATACACCTAAAATAGCCGATTTTCGCTTATTGTGCAAGGATTTGACTTCACACAAAAATGTTAAATGCAAAAGATATAGATCACATTTAAACAAAACTTTTTCCCCCATTTAACATTTTCATGTACAATCAATTCCTGGTGATCTAAATCTATGAATAACACAATTTTCAACGCCTCAATACACCTTATATATATATACAATTTCGCTTATTATTTAACAGAATTCGATTTGACACAGAAATATTATATACAATAGCTATAAATCGGAAAAGTCAATATAACATTTGAAAGATCATATAATTATAAAAATATAATAATAAGATTCAAAATTACGTTTGATTACAATTTTAAATGTGATAAACACTACATTGAAAGCATAATTAAAAAAAACGAAATTTACAAAATGGCAAATATGCAAACTAAAACATTGTTGATAGTATATTATACGCTTTTTAATAGCATTATAAATTATGGGAAAATATTATTGGAAAAAGTGGAAAAAGTGGACTTTTTTCAACAGTTTTTTACATCCCCAGACTTGAGCATGCGTGGCATACTAATATGGATTACCGGACTGGTTTTCTACGTAAAAATTGAAGATTTTACACCTTGTCTCGTTTATGTGCTTCGCACGCTCAACTAATAGCAGCAATAAATTACTTTAAGAAAAAAGTATCAAAACAGTTAAAGGTTCCGTGGATTTCCTCATATACGAACATCTGAGAGGATTAATACTGAAACTGGGGGTAATTAAACTAATTGAAACAACTTTTTTCACAAAAACAGAGGCGGAACAATTATATAACCATGTTTTGAAAATGCGATCAGCAAAAGCCCTGAAAAGACAAAAAAATAAAAATTATTTTTAATGTAGTATGATTTTGTATTTTTATTTTTATAAATAAAAAATATTCTTAATTAAAAAGAATAAAGTGATACAGGGTGTCCCATTTTAAAACCACCTTTGACCATATCTGAATGTAAAATTATCAGCTTTTTCCATTTCCGAGGTCAAAAGTGGGAGTTTTCCGTTATAAAAAATCGATTTGACCTTCAAATGACATAATCATTGACCTCAAGGTCATGATCAAGGTCACCATCACTTTGCTCCTTCGAACCCTACAACTTCTGTATTTAACACTTTTTCTCGTATGCGTAATACGAGACAATTTTCGTGAAAACATCTTATAGAGGTTTAGCATCCTATTTGGCGCTCTGCCATCGTACAGCAGTCAGTGAAGTAAGGTGTTGCACCCGGGGACTGCCGTGCACGACTGTCGGCGCCTTATCGATTAAGCTTGGTGAACTCAGATATCAAAATCAAGGTAATCCTTGTGACATTGACTCTCCGTAAAGAGTCGTTCGAACGGTTGAATCTCACGGCTTTACATACCCTCGCGGTTCCAATGTGTTTATGAGAGTCCCGACTACTACGCCCCATAGCGGCATAGCAGCGAACACACATAAACGAGGCTCTGGACAAGCAAGCTTCTGCCGCATGCCGCAGAGCAGCGCAGCAGTCGGGACTCTCATAAACACATTGAAACCGCGAGAGTATGTAAAGCCGTGAGATTCAACCGTTCGAACGACTCTTTACAGAGAGTCAATATGTGATAAGGATTACCTTGATTTTGATATATGAGCTCACTGGGCTTAATCGGTAAGGCGCCGACAGTCGTGCATGGTAGTCCCCCGGACGTACAACTCCTTACCTAGGATTGTTTGCCACTGACTCTGCTGTGCGATGGCACAGCGCCAAATAAGATGCTAAACCTCTATAAGATGTTTTCACGAAAATGGTCTGTAGTAGTAACTACAACATTCCTGTAGTAGTAACTACAAAATTCCTGTAGTTGTAACTACAAAATACCTGTAGTAGTAACTACAAAATTCTTGTAGTAATTTTGTGTGGTCATAACTACAGTCCGAAATTACTACAGTATTTTTCAGCAGTTATTGTATAGTAACTACTACAGAACTTTTACTACAGCGTTTGAGTAGTAATAACTACAGCATCTTTTCGTAAGGGATAAATAGCTATAATCTGTAAAAATTTGAATTCATTCTGTTGGTTAGTTTTTTTAGAAAAAAATTAAAAAATGAAAAAAATGAGTTTTGTATGTCCAACGATTACGGGAGTAAAATTGACTTAATCCCTTCAAAATTCCTTGAAGAGGTAGATTTTGGATAGTTCTCGGTCCAGTTCTTTGGGCAAAATGATTAGTCCATAAATTTCAGAGATATTTGAGGTTAAAATTTTTTAACCTTTTTTGCAAATCGCAATTTCTCGAGAACGGACCTATGTATCTGAATCGGATGGATAGCATTCGAAAGAGAATTAAAACACCTATATTTTCTAAAAAAAAGTTTCTAGCTATCACGGTTTTTTTGTTATTAACCAAAACGTAAACATTGAAAAATGAAAAAAAAATGAGTTTTGTATGTCAACCGATTACGGGAGTAAAATTGACTTAATCGCTTCAAAATTTCTTGTAGAGGTAGATTTTTGATAGCTCTCGGTCGAGTTCTGTGGGCAAAATGATTGGTTCATAAATTTCAGAGATATTTGAGGTTAAAGTTTTTTTAACCTTTTTTTCAAATTGCAATTTCTTGAGAACGGCTCTATGTATCAGCTCCATATTTAGAGACAATATGATAAACGTGATATAGATAATAGCTAATTTTAATAGTTGTGTGCTAATTTTCATCAAAATCGAACGCTTACTTTTTGAGATATTTGATATTAAAAATTTTTCTATTTTATACAAAGTCAATTTCTTTGTCGCATGATAACTAGTGAAAAAACATTGATTTAATCATGTTGAAATTTTGTGGAAATGTAGAGTTTGTATCTTTATCGTATAAGTCCTTTAGGTAAAAAAAAAGAATCATCTATTTAAGGGGGTCAAACACCTTTAAAATTTTCTTCATAAAATGACCTGAAAAAAATAAATTTTCATAATTAGAAATATTTAGAAGTAATATCCTAAAAATATATTCAATTTGAGATAAAATGAGACCCAAAATAAAATTTTTGATCGATTTTAACCAAATATATGGCCATTTCAAAATTTTTGTTCTGCCGTCGACTCCAGATTCAGGAACTTCTTCAGGAACTTCTTCCTTTAAAAGTTGATTTAATTCTGTACACTAAATGTTTTTTGTAATTGTCAGTGTAGACTTAATTTTTCTTTAGTATCAATCCTTGTTATTTTAAGTATAAAGTTTCCAATAAAAGTTCAAGTACTAAAAGCTATTTCTAAAACTTTAATTCACTGTCACTCGCATTATTCAAACACTTCTAAAAACTTATTTAAAATACCTTTACGTATTATAATAAACTAAATGTTTACTCCCAAATTCATTGCAAACAATGAAAATTAAGAACAACACTTTGTATAAAAAAGGTGCTGATGTTGATATCACAGTGTTTATATGAAATGACAGCTGTGCATGTTTACATTGCTTGCGGGCTTTTACATACGTTAAAATCAGCTTACAATAAAGGAGTGAGCTGTGAGAGGCTGTCGTTGATAAGTCAGGTTGTTATGGTGCCAACTTAACTGCTATATAAGTTTTAAATTCAAATTTTTATTTTTGTCAAAAATACCGTCCATAAATTATATTATTTATTTTTTATCTTTATATTAATGTTTAAAATATTATTTTTGGATCTTTTAAAGTATATATATAATGAAATGAAAAAAAAAATTAGTAGAAATAATAATATAAATATGTATACAAAAGGAAAAATGTAATTTGAACAAAAAACAAATGAAAAGCTTTATCAGTGTTTTGTGTATATTCTTAAAACAAAAATAGATAATGCTTTAAAACTAATTGGGACATATTCTACAAGTGTTTTTTTAGTAAAATATGTAATAAAAAGGAAATTGATTTTTCGTCATTTTAAAGGTGTCCGATCACCTTAAGGTTAACATTTTTTTACGGTTTTTTTTCAAAATCGTGATTTTGAAAAATCACACTTCATGTATCAGTTTGAAATTTATAGACTATTTTGTATGCGATATATCGCCGGCGGAGCGAAATAAGGTCGAATTTTAAATATTAATAAATTTTTAAATCATTGTAAATTTTTAAATCATTTTAAAACACATAGAATGAATAAACATATATTATATTTAAACTATATACATATAGGAACGATAAATTAATTTGGAGGAAGCTACGAGCCAATGACTTGTTTTTCATACGTCGACGTTTTCAAATTTAACAACGTTTGTTTGTTAGAAAACGAAAACTTTTAACGAAAGCTCGTTCGAATATATACTATATATTTGCGCGCGCATTATACATATCTACAACACTGGTGTAGTGTCGTTCCACAGAATCCACCCGTACGTTTTTTATTAGTGTTTTTACGTGCAAAATGACGTTTGTTGTAATTTCTCGTCCGGGAACGGCGCAAACTGGCTTTTTTTCGTCCGAGACAAGTCAAACTGGCTTTTCTTCGTCTAGGAGGACCCCAAACTGGCTTTTCTTCGCTTTAGACGCGTTTTTGGCTTTTCTTCGCCTGTAACGTCAAAGTTGGCTTTTCTTTGTACCGCGCGACGAATATGTCTATTAGTTAATATAGATATTGTAACTATTACAATATCACATTTTATTCTTAAACATATTAAATAGTTGTATTTCAAATAGATAAATATGTTAACAGTAACAATATTCTTCTCTCAGTGTAAAACTGAATAAAGTTTACCATTGAATTTTTTATTAATATTCCATCGGAAGTGTTGGAGTTTTCATTTCTCCCACCCAGCCCGACTGCGGGTTATAATTTATATACTTGTTAACCAAGTTATAAAAAAATGATAACTTATTTCGACATACGTACCTAGGAAAGAAACGTAATCGACTTATTTATGTAGGATTGTATAATTTTGTTATTATTTAACATTAAGTTTTTATAAGTATTTGAAGTGTTGCAATTTTCACTTTGATGAAAATACAAGATTCTCCTGAGCAGTGCGGTCATACCGATAACGTAAAAATGAAGTTTTTGCATAGACAGCAGGGGGTTGGCACACGAGCAAGCCAATCAATCACGACAGCGCGCAGGGTGGCGCAGCCCCCCTAGTTACATACATTTTTGTAAGTAAAATGAACCTTGCATACGAATCCGTAATTAAAATCACATTAAAAATTGAACGATAGGAAAGGGTCAACCCTCAAAATAAAATAACTTCACATTCTATCTTCCAAAATCCGTAATTAATTGCATGAACAGTAGAAAGGATTTTTTTCCGTGTATGCCGAAGTGTATGCATAAAGCGGTATTGAAACTTTCGAAATTCGCTAGAGTAAGGTGTACCAAAGATGAAAAGTCTAGAAAAAAGTCTGGAATCAATCCAATTAAGGCACATACTAAATCTTTTCATCTCTAGAATTTTGTCAGACAAATCCATCTTCTAGTAATAATAATAATTTTTTGTTTTTGCCTTCACTTTTACAAATAATTCCAATAAAGACGACGCTTATTGTACCCTTTAAACTCTCTGTCAACCTCATCAATAAAACACGTGTATTATTTACTTTTCCTCGCGATTTTGAAGGTCACCAAAACCAAGCTACGTGCCGATAAGCAGGCAGTCCCCTATACTTACATCGATTTATACAGTCCTATGGCGTAAACACGAATTTCAATAAATTATCAACGCTTTTCACGCACACTTATACACAGATGGAAGTTGTTGACGGTGGTGGCAGCTACTCCTCTCTCCACGTGCGCCGCGGCTGCGAAACACGCGCGATCGGTTCATGACCCCAACTGTATGTAATGTGTACAAGGGATCAGCGGCGAAATACCACGCGGTATTAGCATACACATCGGCTCCTCCCTCGACGCCATTTTCTTCTCCATGTTGTTTTCATTCCTTTGTACCCGCGCGCTGCACTTAGCGAAAAATTTGAAAGTCTTATAGGCCGCACGTGCTCAAGCTCGTGTAGCCTGTGAATTTTCATTTTGTAAGTCAATTAAATTTTTTCAATAGCGTCCAATGCTCCGGCACATAGGAAACCGAAAAAAGTCTTGGGGCGAGAAGGAAAAATGTTGTGAAGTGTTTAGACGTTGACCGTCAGGAGCATAATTATTTCATAGAAAAGAGTAGAATTTTAATAATTAGTTACTGCAATGTCACTTGTGAGATGCAATTATTTTTTTTTATATCAGCTTTTGATTAATGTATCGTCACGGAAATCATTTGTTTCTACTGGTTAATAAAGGAGTAATTCTGCCGTAAGTAGAAATAAATGTTTCATTTGTTCATTACTGTAACAGTGTATTGTGCAATAAGTGCGCGAAGTACATCATTTTCGACGAGTGTAATGCTTGTCCATAACAAAATCATCTGAGCACACTTATTTATTACTTCTGCTATTTTTCGAGACACTGCGAAGTTCGATTCTTGAATATGTAGCGTGTGATAATGAATTGCATTCGCTTACTAGTTCAAGAATGGATTACATTTACACACTAGATTTTTTTAATTTATAAGGTAACTTGGGGTAATTCGGCCACCTAAAGCGGAATATTTCCTTTCTCCTTCTGTAAATGCGTTGGGGAAAAATTATAAGAAAGGCTTTAAAGTATACTAAATATACTACCAAGAAAAAAATAGGAATGCCCCAAATATTATATTATATAGGCTTTTTAGGGTGCAAAAGTGTAAAATGTGGGTTTGGGCAAATTAGGTGACACATTACCTAATTCGACCAATATTGAAAAAATAGTACAAGCAAACTCATAAACTCTAAAAATGAATAAAATTTGTGTTTTTAAATGTATAAAAACTTGATTTAATTATCAACTCATATGAATAATACTAAGTATAAAAGAAATAAAGGAATTTTTTTACATTATAATGTATTCTATAAATAATTTTGGAATTCTATATGTGAGTTTGACATAACTTAAACAAAAAATTCATTTTAATCAATGAAATTGATTATTGCTGATCATATTTTTAAAGTTTCTTCTCACAAAAGGGACACATAAATGACTTCGTGAAAGTAATACAAATTTCACAACTTCTCATATTTATTGGATCACATCTTCTTTACAGATTGGCCGAATTAGGTGAATTATAGACGCGAAAGTATTTTACTTTTGGTCGAATCCATCTCAAATCAGGTGGGCCGTGTATGCCTATATCACCGATCATTTTGGAATTAAAGTATTCATTTTATTCTCCAAAAATTATTTGAACCGTATATTTTTATTTTTTTGTTGCATCAAAATGTCATGGGTTCAGCAATGCCGAAAAATTCCGAGAAAATCCTTACTTAGAAAAAAATTTTTTCAATGTCATTTTCAAACAGCTACTGCTTCACCAGTTTGTTAAGCTTTTTAGCGTGTAACTCATAATTTTACTAAGGTTTGAGCCCTCTTTTACGTTCTTTATGTTATTTAAAAAAATAAATAAATAAAAATTGCACGAGTTTTTACTGAAAAATGCAGTTTTTAGATAAATGCATTTTTCTCGAAAAAGCCTACTTTTTATTCTCAATTTTCTTTTGTTGTGATAGAAGAAGTAAATACCTATCTAGACGTATTTGTGAGATTCGGGGGATTTGCCCTTGGATAGTGATCACTAATGAGATAACACACAAACAAATTTTTCACGCTCAACGCTTATATGTGCAAATCCGCGGACTACAGACGACAACTGGGGTACAAAAACGGAAAAAATTTTTTTTGAGGGCACACCTACCACATAAGGTTTTTTCGGTTCTTTGGGGATCTCCCAACATAAAAATACTCGTGTACACTCATTATCCGTTGCCAAACTTTTTTGCCGACGAAATCAATTTTTCTTATGGAAATTTAACATGGGAAAAATGGACGAAAAGTAGTCATTGATGATTAACCAATAGCAAACTATTGAAGAGGCCAAACAAAATTTCACAAAAAAGCGATTAAAGTTGAAGAATAGAGCTTTAATTTGAGATGAGAATCGTTAAAATCGGTTGATTCTGTGCAAAGCTATGTGAATTTGAAAATGGCGAATAATGACGAAAATGAGCGATTTTTTTCAAACCCACGTAATTCTTCAAATTTTTGTCATTTTTCGCCGTTTTCAACTTCACGTAGCTTTGCACAGAATTGACCGATTTTAACGATTCTCATCTCAAATTAAAGCTCTATTCTTCAACTTTAATCATTTTTTTGTGGAATTTGGTTTGGCCTCTTCAATAGTTTGCTATTGGTTAATCATCAATGACTACTTTTCGTCCATTTTTCCCATGTTAAATTTCCATAAGAAAAATTGATTTCGTCGGCAAAAAAGTTTGGCAACGGATAATGAGTGTACACGAGTATTTTCATGTTGGGGGATCCCCAAAGAACCGAAAAAACCTTATGTGGTAGGTGTGCCCTCAAAAAAAATTTTTTCCGTTTTTGTACCCCAGTTGTCGTCTGTAGTCCGCGGATTTACACATATATAGTCAATGATATAACAGTCAATATAAAGGTGTTTATCTTTGTGCGTAAGTAATATACAGGTATTCACATATGTATGTATTTTATTTTTTATTTTTGTCTTTTAGATTTTTTATTTTTATAACTACCTTTGTTTTTCTGCTTTATTATTCTTACTTCAGTAAGGGGACGATCAGCGGTCTTTGCTGTCAAACAATGTACTTTATCATTACACGTTTCTTTAATCCATAAATGAGTTTTTTGAATTCCAGGATACTTAGGAGTAGCAAGCCAATCAATATTTTTTACTTTTCTAAACTCTTCTACGTTAACGTCTTGTAAATGTATTATTTCAATTGCATCTGTATATTTTGAACGTGCTCTACAAAATCATTAGCATTTTGAATGGATTTGTCATGGGGTTCTCGAAGATTATGCGAAGTAGCATATGTAATGCTTTATAAATCCACCCACACCATCTACAGCTCCTTTACCGTGCCCAACAGCAGAGAACAACCATTTTATATCAAATGGTGCTCGTTTTAATTCATATAATTGAAAGCGACTTTTAAAGTGGCTAGCGGAGCCGTCTGATACAATGGTAATTTTTTTTATTGAATCACAACAATTGTCTTTCAAGTAGGTTATAATTTTTTCTACTGCTAGCAAAGCATACGCTGAATCATGTTTTCGGTCATCACTTATGACTGCGAAACTTTGTATCGAATCTCCTTGATAAGACACTGCTGTGAAAATAGAAATTTGATCATTAACCCAATGATTTCCTTGAACAGCTTTATTATGAATCACAGCCCAGTTTTCAGCGAAGTCTACTTGAAGAACTAAATGATATGGCTCTTTTTTAGCATTTTCTCTTTCTGCTTTTATAGTTTTGCGTTGTATATTTTTTACATACATGTGAGTACTAACCTTCATGGTCCAAACCGAAAGTTCATCTTTAAAAACAGAAATTAACACGGTTTTTTTAATCAAGTTACCATTATCCCACAAAGTATATGTAATTTCTTCTGTGCATTCTATATCTTGCAGTTTTAGAACATGAAACGTAATTTCGTTAGTGCCTGGACAAATTTTACATTCTTGTAAATAATGTAAATCAGATGGCTCAGAACACATTGTTGCGTTTATTATTTCTGACCGAATTTCATCCAACTCTGTAACGTTACTTCCTCTGAAATTAATTAAGCTCGTAAGAAATAAATCATAATTTGCGCAATAGATACAGAGACAAACTTCTTTGATGGGGTTAAGTAAGACATATTTTGGTCGCAAACTATAAAACTTCGATTTACCAATTCTGAATTCGGGGTAATCATTTTTAAATGCTTCATACATTGCTTTCAGACTTCGAGTAAGAAAACGTTTAACTTTCTTCTCTTTTTTATCATTTATTTTAACGGTAATAACGTCACTCTTAATAGGGCTTTGTCTTGAACAATTAAAATCCATAACAATGTTTTCGGTCCTTTCGTCAATTAGATGGCCTGTGTACGTTTCTGGTTCTGAATAAACTCCCTTTTCTTGTGCAAGACTTTTCGCTCTTTCTATCATGTACATTGTTATGTCTGGAAATAAGCATGAAATTTCATTTTTCGTTAAGGATGAGGGTAGCAAAGTCAGAATTTTTATTTTTGTACCCATTCTGTACATTTTGTACCCATTCTGTACAACGGCATGCAGTTGATTAGTTTGCTTTTATAGAAACGTTATAAACATTGTTCAACTTCATATCGAGGGTTAAATGTCAGTCAGTCATTTTTTGTAGATGAAATGTATTTAAAAGAATAAAGTGCAAATTTATAATAATTTATAGTGAATATAATTTTTTTTTTAATAAAAAAACTTTTATAACAATCCTAATTTTTTTTAACAAATTTACTATAATTTAATTATTTATGAATTAAAAAGGTATTTTAATAACTGTTTAATCAATAATAGATTTTTATACATAAAATTAATGCGTACAATTAATTTATTTTATTAAAGTAAGTTGTTTGAAAATAAAACATTATATATATATATATGGGTAACTTCATGTCAAGTGTTCAGGTCAAAATTTTGAAATCGCTTAAAATAGGTTTTTCTCCTTCCAAATTGGCCCCAAAATACAACGCTAGAGTTTTAGTGCAAAATATTGAACTGTTCAAGAGTTAGAACCAATTGAAAATTTGAAAATTTTGATTTTTTTCGAAAAACATGAATTTTCATGATTTTTTAACTCAAAAACGTGAAACTTTTTGTATTACACATTAAATGGGAAAAAGTTTGCAAATTGTAAGTCGAATAACTCAGAATTTTTTCAGGTCGATGACAGTAATTTTACTAATTTGTACGTAAGAAAGCAACATTCAAAACATGATTAGGGCGAACGCATCCCTCTGGATTTTCTTCAACAATCGAGAAAAATTTGAGAAAAAATGTTACCTTCAAAATGAGACCTTGATCAAGATGGAGAAATGTCAGAGAAAAAAGTTAGCTGGAATAAAAGCCGTTGTAACAGTGAAAAAAGCCTGTTTTTGGCTTATTTCAGGGTTTTTTCACTGTTTCAACGGCTTTCATTCCAGCTAACTTTTTTCCCTGACTTCTCTCCATCTTGATCAAGGTCTCATTTTGAAGGTAACATTTTTTCTCAAATTTTTCTTGATTGTTGAAGAAAATCCAGAGGGATGCGTTCGCCCTAATCATGTTTTGAATGTTGCTTTCTTACGTACAAATTAGTAAAATTACTGTCATCGACCTGAAAAAATTCTGAGTTATTCGACTTATAATTTGCAAACTTTTTCCCATTTAATGTGTAATACAAAAAGTTTCGCGTTTTTGAGTTAAAAAATCATAAAAATTCATGTTTTTCGAAAAAAATCAAAATTTTCAAATTTTCAATTGGTTCTAACTCTTGAACAGTTCAATATTTTGCACTAAAACTCTAGCGTTGTATTTTGGGGTCAATGTGGAAGGAGAAAAACCTATTTTAAGCGATTTCAAAATTTTGACCTGAACACTTGACATGAAGTTACCCATATATATATATAAATTAAAATGTTATTTTCCAAGATTTTAATGAAAAGGAGTTGAATACAAATGAATAAATAATGTAAAGTTATTTGGTAATATAATATTGTTTTTATTTTGGAATAAACTGTTATTATATTAAACTTGTAAGTTATTTGAATATTTTGAATAAGCGCGCGCTTGGTAACAAGTATACTTTAAGTTGGTAGTTGTGGTAAGTTTTGTTTGTAAACAAACCGTTGTTCGAATGTCGTGTTCTTTCTCGCTCAGTCTCCGTGTCGCAGTGTTTTGGTAGTTAGTCTTGCAGTGGCAGTGTTTCGTCGCAGTATTTTGTCGCTGTGTTGCTGCCGTAGTATTTCGTTGCAGTATTTTGTCGTTGTTTTACTGTCGCAGTGCTTTATTGAATATACTCAGTGAGTTGTCTAGTTTTGGTAGTTAGTCTTCCAGTGGTAGTGTTTCGTCACAGTATTTTGTCGCTGTGTTGCTGTCGTAGTATTTCGTTGCAGTATTTTGTCGTTGTTTTACTGTCGCAGTGCTTTATTGAATGTACTCAGTGAGTTGTCTAGTTTTGTTAGTGTGTTGATAAATTAAAGTTTATTTCATTTTTTTTTTTGTGAAATGTCGCAAAGTGAGGAGGATAGTTATCACAGCAGTGAGGAAAATTCCGAGGAGGGAAGTGAGGAGAAAAGCATGGAGAGTGGTCAGGAGAAAGATGAAAAGAGTGATGAGAAGAGAGGTGAAAAAAGACGTAAGAAGGAAGTTGAGAAAAGCGGTGAAGAGAGAGATCGGAAGATCAGAAAGAAAGTGAGCGACAAGGAGAGCGACACACTTCGTTTTGACAAAAATTTGCAAGCGTATTGTAATTTTTTGGAATGGTATCACGAGTTTAAAGATTACGTAGCGTTTGTTGAATGTGGAGAAATAAAAGGAAAAAAAACAATATCAAGTGGTTTGTTGTCACCATCATGTAAAACTTGCTTTGGCCTTAGCGATTGTTTATCCAAAACCGACTGTTAAAGTGATTAATGTTATGAAAACTTTGGGTGTGTGTTACACGAAATATCGAGATATTATTGATCAGGATATAATTATAGTGAAAGGTAAGCAATAATCTTAAAATTAGGTTAATAAATCGACTACGCATATAATTACTAATTTGCTAGGATATTAAAATCCAGAAATTAAACGTTTGTTTCCGGTATTATAACTTCCGATATATACTCTTTTGAAAGACAATGTTGAAAGTATATTTTTTTTTCTTCTTTTTTACGTAATTTTCAATTGATTTTTCACGTATAAGATTTTTTCTCTTAAGAGGCGATACAGAACCTAAGAAAGATGTACTTATTTCATTATTAAATTCTTCGATGCGTTCTCGAGTACTTGCACTGAGAAAAATGATGTATTAAAATTACTATAATATATAGGAACGTGGCGACAAATCTCAAATACTAAAATTATTACTATATTTTATAGTAAAAATTACTATGTACATAGCAATTTTTATTGTGTATATATCAATTTTTACTATAAAATATAGTAAAAATTTTGGTATTTGAGATTTGTCGCCACGTTCCTATATATTATAGTAATTTTTAATACATCATTTTTCTGAGTGTGGTAAAAAATCTTCATCTTTATCGACTACGTTGTTGGTAACTTCATTATCCGTTGTAAATTGATTGTCAGTACTACTCACCAATTCTAAAGCACGATTGTAACAATCTTTACACAGATATGTAGGGGGTGTTAAAGGTAAATCAGGATAGAGGTGCTTCAATGGATGAGCAAGATCCTCAAGTTGTTTGAAACGTACGGAAACGATTTTTCTGTGCTTATGTAAACAATCTGCACATTTGATTTTCTTCATTGAGTAATTTTGAGACATCGCAGTTAAGTTAATAAGGTGTAAATATGTAATAATTTTCAAAAGGATGATAGTTTTAAAAGAGACTAGAGGTGTGATATATAGCAGAAACCGAACTTATCTTGGTAAATGTTCAGTCAAACGATAGCCATCTAGCGGACAAATGTATTAGTACATAAACTCATACAAGTAACCGCATGTACACCCGAGGGAAGTTGATTCTTTCCGAGTGTGCCGGGCAAATGGCAACGTCGCACAGCCGTTCGGCCGTCCACGTTTGAGCGTCGAATTCTCATCTACAGTGGCGCGCTAGTCTATGGCGTAAGAAATGGTTGCGCAATGGTTGCGCAGACGACGCGAGTGCGAAATCAGCGTATTTAGAGCCACTAGAGGTTATGTTAGATGAGATCTAACCATAGACATAAGAGAGATAGACTGCGGGTGTAGGTTAGCGAGAGTGGCACCCGTTGAGAGAGAGACAAATGCATAGAAGGTATATGTAATAGAAGGTATGCCGTCTCTAACGCATGTACGCGAACATGGTTAGAGGTGCCACTCTTGCTAACCTACACCCGCAGTCTATCTCTCTTATGTCTATGGATCTAACAGAGAGAGCCAACAGAGACGCGGCGAACAGCGTCATCTTCGTCGCCGGAGAAGATGAGGAGCAAATCGCCACCGCTGTTACTGCTGCGCGCTTTGCAGGCGAAGAAAGGGAAGGAAAAGGAGAAAGAGGAGCAGCGTGTATAGCAGTCCGCAACGGAGGAGTCGGGGTGGAGAGCCATGGCCGAGAATCAAGGCAACTCGTCCAAATTCTCGGACCACAACCAAGATACTTTAATTTCATGCATTTATTTGTGTTTGAAAACTTTGATTTATACAAAAATGGCACGTTGAAGTAATTATTATACACTGTGCCCTTTGACCGGATCAACAAAATTTACTTGGAGTATAAACAGATTCAAATCCTGGTTATGTCACTCTTGGAAAAAATATTGTAATAAAATACAAGGTAAATATTGATATAAAAACATTTTTATCTGTTAAAAAATTGGTAATTTAAAAAATTATAAGTGCTAATTTTTAATATGTTTACAGCTCTATAATTTAGAACAAGTCAGTAGTTGGTCTACTAAAGAACGTTTAACTACTCAAGTTGTTTAGGATGAAACGTCAAATAATTATGTAGCTACGGGAGTATATATTACAAACTTCCACGTTCGCACGGACACACTGGCACACGTATTGTACTATCCACCTAAACCGCTTGTAACAACCAGATCTATGGAGTAGTTGAGGTTTAGACAGTTACCTGCTGGCATCAATAGTATTTGTTGCTATTTTATGTTATACTGCTTACAACCAAGAAAACAGTGTTATCTTGAACGTTTTTTTAGAAATTTTTTGTTTCTAAAAAAATTTATATTTCAGAGAATTAGCTGCTCGAGTATTTTTAGTTGTATTCAACAATTTTAAGGAAAAAGCTGAAAGTATTGATCAATATATAAATTAAATTCAGGATAAGTCTTGGAAGAAAAATAATGTTTCTCCAAGTGAGAAATTTGTTTTATCAATACTTAATGAGGTATTTAATTTTAATATTAAATGAAAACAAGCCACTATTACTTATCAACTTTAAAGTATCATTAAATTATTTAAGGTTAATGAACAATATGAACAAATAAATGATTTTATTGAAACTAGAAGATTCTATATTCCACCACCAGCTAAGCCATTAGTCTGGTCATTTGAATTAGAATGGACTGGATTGAGTATAAGTTGTGCAGAAAATGTAAAGGTAATATACATAATATGTTATCATAGTTATTATAAAAAAAATGTAGGTATAAAGCATTGAAATAAATATTTACTTTTAGGTAAATGCTGATGATAAGCTTGATTCATGGAAAATGCAAGCTGTTGAAAATGATTCTTGTAATGTACTCAATGATATTAAAGATATATTAGGAGAAGATACTACCTCTAAATCTCGTAATGTAACAAATGTTGTTAAAGAAAATGTAAAAATTGATATGCATAGGAACGAAATTGAATCAGACCAAATTGTTAATGGTCACCTATTTGGATGAAAATATATACCAGTTTCTGGTATGTGAAGTCGGAGAATAATATATAAAACGTAAAATAAATATATTAATTCATCAATTATTGTAAATGAAAACGAAGCTGCTATGAAATATTCTGGTAGTCAAAGAGAAATGATGATATATGGATTTATCCTAAAAGGTCAAGTAAAACTTGAGTATTGGAGTGGACATAGATCTCGAATAATAGTGCTCTATGATTTGAAACAAGTCAGTAGTTGGTCTACTAAAGAACGTTTAATATTTTCTCATCTTGTAGTATTATTTTATACTCTCGTTAGCAAGTACTGTAAGTTATAAGTGCTTTAATCCGACTAAGTATTGCATTTATAATGAATTGTATATTACCAAGAAAATAAATATATCGTTAATTAATTTGTAATTATATATTCTTTATTAACATAATTACTTAAACCCTAAAAATTTGTTTTTATTGTTTTTATACTCGCTATTTTAAGAATATTTTACTTATTATCTGATCTACTTTAAAAACGCAGCTATTTTTACTACAAACTTTGTAAATTTGATAGATAGATTCTGTAAATTTATTAGAATTTGTGTTTTTATGCATTTCGGACTATACTAAAATACTTAATAAAACACATGGGAAACCCTTAGTTGGAGCATTTTCAAGGAAAATATGCGAAAATTCGAAAACAGCTATAGAATTTTGCAAGTTGGGCACCATTGGCTAACTCTAAATTAAGTGTTTCTTTGGCAGCCGAGTTATATTTGTAATTATTGAAAAATTTTACAATTAACGTTATTAGAATTATTTTATAAATATTTAATCATCTCATTTGAACCATAAATTGGATAATTTTAATTATTTGTTTTTTTTAATTTAAATTCCTTAACCTCGAAACCATTTCATGAATCATTTCTTACGCCATAGACTAGCGCGCCCTGTAGATGAGAATTCGACACTCCAACGTGGACGGCCGAACGGCTGTGCGACGTTGCCATTTGCCCGGCACAGTCGGAAAGAATCAACTTCCCTCGGGTGTACATGTGTATTAGTTATGTTAGATACGCACAAAGATAAACATCTTTATATTGACTGTTATATCATTGTTATATCACTATATATAAGCGTTAAGCGTGAAAAATTTGTTTGTGTGTTATCTCATTAGTGATCGCTATCCCAGGGCAAATCCTCCGAATCTCACAAATACGTCTAGATAGGGATGTACGTCCTCTATCACGACAAAAGAAAATTGAGAAAAAATGGGATTTTTTTAGAAATATGCATTTTTCAGTAAAAAGTGCATAACTCGTGCATTTTTTATTTATTTTTTTTTTTTTAATAACATAAAGAACGTAAAAGAGGGCTCAAACCTTAGTGAAATTATGTGTTACACGCTAAAAAGCTTAAAAAACTGGTGGAGCAGTAGCTGTTTGAAAATTACATTGAGAACATCTTGTTCTAAGTAAGGATTTTCTCGGAATTTTTCGGCATTGCTGAACGCACGAAATTTTGATGCAATAACAAAATAAAAATATACAGTTTAAATAATTTTTGGAGAAGAACATGAATACTTTAATTCCAAAATGATCGGTGACATAGGCATACGCGGTCCACCTAATTTGAGATGGATTCGGCCTTTTATAAATTACAACAAAAATTTTTTTTAATACTTCTTCCATACGAATTTCAAGGACAAAACCTCACCTTTCTGCCCGTATCACTTTCAATTGGTTTTTTAGCTTATATTTCGACTAAATGAAATACTTTCTTTTTGCTTCCTCCTAGAGGAAGTTTTGTAATAGTAAAATTTTGAGTTTCGTTAAAGCGCTCTAGTAACACGAATAAAGGTGATAGAAGTTCGAATTACATAATTTTAGAAAATTTCTGTATGAATGTGTGTGTGTGTGTGTGTGTGCGTGTGCGTGTGTGTGTGCGTGTGTGTATATATAAAATGATCAGTTTTTTTAGAGAGTATTTAGTCAGAATAAATTAGAGTTTACTTTAGCGTGCCTTTAAAGATTTGGTGATAGCAAAATCATGGGTCAGGAGTGTTTTAACACGATTTGGTAGGCACCGAGGCAGTGAGATCCCGATGGGCTGTTATAGGTAGGGCATATAGTCTTCAATAGCTTTAGGATAAGTAAGATTAATAATCAATAACAATGCCACAACTATCGAGCAAAAAATGTAATAATAAAAATGTATTAATTTGAGAGGGAGCATGTTGTGGATATAAACGGAAATTATGAAACTAATGAGTAGATCAGTTTTCGAAAATAAAGTCTGTTAATAGATAATATATTTCAAAATTTATAACAAAATAAATATGGAAATCGAAGTTAAAAAGGTTTTCTTTAAATAGGTGTGCACAAACAATAACAGCGGCAGTGTGATGCAAATATAATTTTGATTAGAGAGGTGACGTACAATGTGACATTTCTATAACGATTATTTTTTTTATAAATTATTTATATTATAATCTTAATTTCATTAATATTTTAGATGATTCAGTAATTCAAGGAGACGTTAATAGAAAATTATTATGGATATACCAAATCGCGCATTCAGATCTAGTAAACTAATTCATATTATACAGGTGCATTTGTTCATTTTCGAGAGGTTTTTTCCTTCTGGCTTTCCCTCTCTGAGCAAATAAATTTTTTTCATTATTGGCTCAATCGGATGTTCATTGTGTTTTGTTATTCTCCCTCTACAATTATGAAGAGTAGAAATGCTTTTTTCTCTAGTTTTATTTTCTATTTTTGAAATGATATTTAAGACTCCCCAGAACTAAATGGTTACCGTTTTAAGAAGAGGCTTTTTTCAAGACTTTTTTCAAAATAAAGCTAAAAAATGCGCAGAACTTCAGTTTTTTTAGCGTTAGGGACTAATATTGCAGCTTTCTTCATATTTCTACAGCCAAAAGCATATCGCAAAGTTTGAGCCGAATCCGTGATCCGGAGTTCGTAGCCTCTCCTAGTGAGTTGTGTACAATTCGAAATGCCCAATCCTCTCTCGGACTCACACATGGAAAAATTTCGATTTTTCCATATTTTTCTTTATTTTTTTTTAACCGACTTAATAATATCCGATCGAGGAGACAAAAATATGAGTAGATAGAAAATTTCAAGACCTTTCAGAAAGTGGGCCTACTTCCGACCGATATCCAAAACCAGAGCAAAAAAAAAATTATTTTCGATTTTTCCATATTTTTCGTTATTTTTTTTAACCGACTTACTAATATCCGATCGAGCCAACAAAAATATGAGTAGATAGAAAATTTCAGGACCTTTCAGAAAATGGGACTACTTCCGACCAATATCCAAACCCAGAACCAACAAAAATTATTTTCGATTTTTCAATATTATTCTGTATTTTTTTTAACCGACTTAATAATATCCGATCGGGCCGACAAAAATATAGGTAGATAGGAAATTTCCAGACCTTACAGAAAATGGGCCTACTTCCGACCGATATCCAAACCCCCGGCGACAAAAAAAAAATGTCCGTTTTTCCACATTTTTTTTTATTTTTTAAATACTTAACATTGCCCGATCAACTATATAATTGAACTTACACAACTTCAAAATAAGCTCTATGTACCTGCCAAAGATAAACTTGATATCTCTGGCCAGTTTCGATTTATGCTGCGGACAAATTTATAACACACACGCGCACACACACGCACACACTCACACACACACACGCACACACACACACAGATATTTTCTAGAAAACGCATATTTCGACTCAGGGAACTCAGAAATATCGAAAATCATCGAAATCTCGGTGTCAAAAAATTTCATCGTTACCAAGCTTTCTCTTTAAGGAAGCAAAATTCATGATAATGCAAAATATAAATAGCTACACTGAGAAAAATGTTGTAGTAAATTTTATTATAACTGTAATAAAAATTACTATAAAGTATAGGAAGGGTGAGACAAATACACTTTATGCTGCATTTTTATTATAATTGTATGAATAATTACAAAATTTCTTGTAATTTTTATGACAGTTGTTGATTAGAAAGTATTACGAAATAAAAGAAAAATTGCTATACACATAGCAAAAACTGTGATATAATAAAATTTAAAATATATGCTTTTAATTTTTATTAGAATAGAATATAAATTTTATTTTGTAGCGTTTAAATTTTATTTTGTAGCGTATAAATTTTATTCTGTAGCGTATTAAAAATTACTATAAACATAGTAAAAAGTGCCACATTCAAAAATTGCTACAGGCCATAAGAAAGTTTGCTATCCAACATAGTAAAAATTGCTACAACATTAGTACTTTCTGCGCAGATCAAGGCGTCCACGTGTCTGATTGAGGTTATGTTTCTACGGGAATTTCACTTTGTCTTGCTTTTAAGTTTACAAAACATTCAAAACCTTACTTCAATTATTTTATTTTTATATTATGCACATTAATGATAAGTTTCTTTGTGTTATCAAAGTTATTTATTGTCATTATTTAATATTATCTGAAATTTTCTTGAAATCGATGGTTTGACATGTACAAGTTCCAAAATTTTACACTCAAGAATCCTATTTGGGTAAGTGGTTAGCGCGTCCGATTGCCGCGGTGAAGGTTGCAGGTTCGATCCCAACGCTCGTAAAAAAAATATTTTTATTTCTCATTTTAATTTATTTTCACATTAAATATTGTATGATTAGAGTCTGAAAGTAGTTCTGAAAACTGAAAGAACGAGAAAAAATTTAATTTTTTGAAATTTAAGGTCATTCATAAAAATTACTATGTTGCATAGCAAAAATTGTTATAATTTCGATTTGTCCCTCCGTTCCTACAAAATATAGTAATTTTTCTTATGTTTATAATAAATTTTACTACAACATTTCTCTCAGTGTATAATCTGTAAAAATTTGAATCCATTTTGTTGACTAGTTTTTGAGAAAAAAATTAAAAAATTTAAAAAATGCGTTTTGTATGAAGCACGTTTACTTTAGTAAACTTAATCGTTTTGAAATTCCTTGATTTGTTATGATATCAATTTATTCGTGATTTGGTTGGTGGGAGTAATGTGTTGCTAGGTTACAAAACTAGTTTTATTAAAATTGAAATTTGAGAATATAATTTTATTGACTAAACGATGTTTATAGATCGTACACTGGACGAATATTTCGATTTAAAAATTATCATAACATTCGTATTAAACTGGAAGCAATTGAAAAATCTGGGATTTTTCAAGATAATTTTTATAGATGTGTCATGGTAACTTGCTATGAATCAATCGGACATGAGTCTATCTATCCATATATAGCAAGTAAACAAGTATACATATGAATTCATATACATGCACAACGCCATCTACCCTGTATATATATATATATATATATATATATATATATATATAGTATCAAGCTGTGGTGTATATGCCGTATATGACTTAAGTCACCGGTGCAGAAGCATCATATCAAGACAAAGGCAATTCAAATAAGAAGAAGAAGAAGGATATGAGTCCACAATTGGTGTAAACGCTAATTAGTGGTACTATGGCGGCATTGTCAGCAACAACTATTAAAACAGAAACGTAACCTATATAACTAAGTCGTAAGATATCATTTTTAAAGTAATAAGGAATATTCCAAATACTATATATAATTTCAAATTTTTAATAATATGTATTTTTATTAAATTTAAAATTTTCATTATCATGATCAAAGTAAAATCTATGAACCGTCAACTAAAACTAATAGTATATGGTTTGTTGTGGCGTAGTTCGAGTCATCGTAATTTTTCAACATAACTGTGCCTGCTATCTGATATAGAATTCAAAGTATTCCTTATGACTTTAGCTTTATAATTTATATAAATTAACAAATACGAAAAATATACCACGACTAATCATATAATTTAATAGACAAGTTGTAATCCAATAGCCAGTTAATTGATTTATCTTGGCAACTCTGTGACTTATCAGCAGCTGATTCACTTGACAAAATACCTAATTAATCCATATAACATCTATTTAAGGTAGCTTATGCGGGCTAGTAGATCTAAAGCTATGAAATTTTTTTACAAAGATTCATTTACACATTCCAATCTTAAACCTGATATGACAGGAAAAAGGGTTCTTAACATAACGGAGAAAATTTTTGTTACAAAATTTCCAAAGTTGCAAAAGTAGATTTTGTCCACTAAAAAAAATCCAATAAGTATTTATAATCTTTTTTGTTTTTCATTCAATTCTAATTTGCAAGATCTCGTTTTCTTCCTTGAACAATTTCAGGGGGAGGTACCCATATCAAAATCGAACAAGGAAGAAAATGAGACCTTGCAAATTAGAATTGAATAAAAAACAAAAAAGATCATAAATACTTATTGAATTTTTTTTAGTGTACAAAATTTACTTTTGCAACATTGGAAATTTTGTAACAAAAATTTTTTCCGTTTTGTTAAGAACCCTTTTTCCTGTCATATCAGTTTTAAGATTGGAATGTGTAAATGAATCTTTGTAAAAAAATTTCATAGCTTTAGGTCTACTAGCCCGCATGAGCTACTTGAAAACCTTTAAAAAATAAAAAAACCTTCCAAAAATACCCACCAACGAAAAAAATTTCGCTCACGGAGATTCCTCGGTCACGTGCTCGATCACTTATATGGCACGCTCGCGTCTCCTTTCGCAAGTCCCACGCGCATACAGTATTCAGCTCCTCGTAAAGAGCGGCGCACGCGCGCACTTGCACTCGCTTCGGCGTTATTATCGTTCATTAACCGGCGGGGGCCCCGTAATTTCGTAAAAAGAGATCAGAGCCGCCGGCCATTATGCACGAAAACCACGCGCTCGTGCGCTCATTGATGTAATATTAGAAAGTACACGCGTGTAAGTATTATATTATATATGTACAGCGAGGTACGTATATAGCGCTTACTGCGTCATTTAAATCGCCGATTTGATACACTGTAATAATTCGCTCTCGGAAGGGGCGGGCGCGCTCACGGTTGTCGCGGCTGTGCAGCGGAGCTCGTTAGAAGTGTGTGTCGCAATTGATTGTCGGATTTTTTTTGGTCGATATATTTGCGGTCGTCTTTGTGACGCGGTAGTTTATTGGCATGCGCGGTGTTGGCTTGCAAGGTGTATTAATCCTGATAGCGTTCGCATTTATGTGAGGGTAATGTTTAAGCGGGTTAGTCATATCCGGCGGATACGTAATCGAGATGCTATTATAGTTCTGACGAAGTACGTTAGATTTTAATTTATTGCGGTAAAGAGAAGAAAGAAAAATTTTACGTAAGATTTTAATGCAATCTTGGTTCAAGAGAAAATGAACCCATTGAATGTTGAACGAATAGGAATGAATGGCGTTTTTGTAAAACGTGTTTCCGTTATTGTAGGTCAAAAAGTTGCAGAATGAATAATTAGAGTACGAAATATCTTTGAAAGATATAACTATCGACTTTCATTACTCGCTGATATTTGTAAATGAAGCTGTTTACTGTAAAATATGATACAATGCTCACCAGAATATTGAGTGGGCTGAAGTAGAAATAAATGAATATTATAGTAAGACATTTTCAAACTTTGTTCTGTTTTTTCTTTTTTCATAAGTAGATTTTGACTTTATGTATTTAAATATTTTAAGAAAAATGTAATCATTTATGTAAATTCAAAGCAGAGTTTGGATTCAAAAACTAGAGCACAATAACAACTCTTTTTTCGAAATTGCGAATCCCTTGGGTTTTAAGAAGGTAGCCGCCCTAAATGCTAGACATCTTAAGAAAATTGAACGCTTCAAGAAATGAACCAGTCAAGAGCTCAGAGAAATGAGGTTGAATTTTACACAACCTTTTGGACATCCAATTTCTTAATCCTGACTTCTAAATACCTAAAAGTACACAAACTTCGACAACATCCATACCACATCTCCAATCAATAATTTAATTCTCATTCGAATAACACATCATCAGCGTAGAATTATTTATATTATAAATCGATCTAATGAAAACTCCAAACTCATCCAAATCCACCGCACGAACGTAAACTCCAATCTCAAACATTCATAGCTATAATCGCTCGCAAGTATAATAAGCTACTTTATTCATCCGCTCTCTCGTTTTTACGACGCCTTTTACTCCCGATCTTGTGGCGCACTCCGGGTTTTCGCGATATACGTATCTACGTATATAGATACTAAAATATACACATCTACGTTGCGTCGCGAGGAGTACGACGCACAATAGCTGCATGAGCGGATGATTCAGCGGATCGGCGAGGGATCGTTGATCGGGTTGAACTTTGGAACGGGGAAATTTCGGGGGCAGTGCGGGTTTGAGAATAAGAATAAGATTTTTCAGATTAAATGTATAGCGCTGGATTCGATCGTAAATTTTCCATTCCGAGTGATTACAGGTGGGACGGCGGCTCCGGTGGGACGTAATAGTCGAGTTACAAGGCTGCGGCGCTTTGTTTTGTATTTTCATAAGGAAGATTTTTCAGTTTCTCTAAGCTTGTAACTAGAGGATGAGGTTGCAGTAAATTTCGTGCATTGCCTTCTCTAAAGAAATCTGAAAATTGAGAAAAAAAAATAATTCTTTTTTTCTTAGCTATATAAAAAATTTGAAAGTTGTACATTATTTTTTCGAAAAATTATTATCAAAGAAGTTTTACTATATTGCATTGATTTTTAGTAACTACCTAAATTACAAACTCGTATGGTTAAAAAATTGAACCAATTTATATTGGTTGAGCTACAAAATTCAATCTGCATGAATTTTGTCGTAACAATCTCTAATGATTTACTACCCTGCTCCAAAGATAAATAAAGAATTTCATAGCGCCATCAGTAATTTCGATATCGAACTGATCGATCGGACTCCTTTAAAAATCTGCTCTAGTAACCAGACACTCTACTTTTGAGAACAAACGCGCGCTGCAGCCTCTCCCACTTCAGTTAACGAGTCACGTGTGTCGAGGCGAAAGAAGAAGAAGAAGAAGAAGAAGAAGAAACGTATCAGATCCTGCGCTACGACTTTCTGGAACATATCCCCGAGTAAGAGTAGTTCTCGCGATGATAAGAGAGAAGAGTAGACGCACAGACGTCCCTCGGCGCTGCTGCAGTTTTGTTATAAATGCGCGGTGTGCACGTGCGCGTGTTGGGCCATTGATTATATATATAAATATATATAAATATACTGCACGGTAACCTTGAGGTGCACGAGCGCGAGTGCAACGCGAAACTCGTTCTTCGATAAACAAATCCACTCTGGAACGTTGGCTTGAGATAACTGCGATGGTGAGGTTTATGGGTGGTTTTTTCAGATGATTGGTCAATATCGAACGGTTTGTGTGCGTAGGTTTTTTTGTGCCCTTGTAGATTATCGATAGGTTGCTTGCAGTCACTTATATAGCAGACTTCGAAAATCAACAAAATTTTCATAATTATAGTTTGTAATGAATGTTAGTGCTAAAAGTGCGATATGTTGAATATCAATATTAGAGAATGGAAATCTGAATAGAAAGGTGGATTCGATAAAGTGAAACTACTGTTTATACAAAGAATCTAATGAATATTGAACTATCAACAATAATTGTTATCATTGATCATCGTTAAAAGTGCACAGTTTAAAAATGCATAGTAATAATTAAAATTAAAATCAAAACTGGATTCATCAATCAAATAGATCAAATCACATTTTTAATTCTTATTGTACTCTGGTCTACAGTTATTAGCTCTGAAAAATCATGCATTAAGATAATCACAATGCGAATGCAAATAGGCAACTACATTTCCGAATATTTATTAGAAAGGACGGCGATTTCATCGAGTAATTCAACAAAAAAAAATTAATGGTTTAAGTTCAAGCATCAATTCAGCGATTACTTAAACTCATCCATCTTCTAGAATATTACAAGAACTAATTGCAGAAATTTCTGCTAGATATTGTGTTCTCTTACTCGGGTATGAAAAATTTCAGAGAATTCCGCGGTTACAAAAAAAAATAACCATTCCCGACGACTAATACACACTTTTTAATATATCATCCCGATCAATGCTCAGTTATTTACCTCACATAACTAGCGCTCCAATTTATTAAAACCTCGCCGCGTTGATTTATCCAATAAACTGAACTGCATTTCCCGGCATACCCAGCTCTAAATTATCTCCCCCACTTGCTCGCAATTACTCTGCGGAGATTTACTTGCGAATTCGCGTCCACGCACGTGACGAAATTCGCCTTCCCGCAACGCCGCCTTTCTATATTAAGACAGACAATGCGACACGTGCAGCAAAAAGACAGAGGTTAGGGAAACGAGTTTGTTGTGAACGTAGGTCCGTTAGTTCCTTTTTTCTAGGACCGATGAGTCAGGTAATGATGCGTGCTCAATTTTGTCCTGCCAGTGTTTTCGGACGCGGGCGGCTGCGTTTCATAGTAAACAATGAAAACAAGTAAATATGTGAGTATATTATTGTAAATAAATTTTATTTGCCTGATATATTTAGGATCGTTCCTTTATAAAAAAAATGGTAAATTATTATTGTAGTAAATATTCATTTTTTTTTTAATTGAAACACTCGCTGCAACTTGGCATATCGCTATTGTATCCAAGTTTATACATATTTCTCACCTCTGCAAGTAAACATTGCAGTGCCATTATTTTTAAAATTTATTACCTACCAAACAAATAATTTATTACGATTTATAGTGCATGAATCTGTCCGAATGCAAATTGTAACAAATTGAAAATGGTTATTTACTGATTGTCGGCAAACATTTCCTATAACGCAGCTAAACAAATAATTGAAATGTAGTACTACATCAGGATGGGCATCGAGTATGCGCGTGTAGTATGCAAATGTGCTTTGTATGCGAATACGCGCACGCCTCCTCCTACCGCAACTAACATGATTGAGTATAAGAGGAAATATCTTGAAGCACCTTCTTCATGCATTATGCACTGATGCAGGATAAGAAAGTTGTAGCTTTGAGAGATAAGAAATTGACGTTAAACGATTGTAGAAAAGTTTTGAAAAAGCGGTATTTAAAAAGAAGTAATTTTTTGGCTAATTGTAATAACCATCAATTAAAACATAAAACAGTATCAGTTAGGTAATAGTACATTTCGACACGGGTGCGGAAGTCGATTATTTAGCTGGTGTGACTTTTTGCACGAGCGAAGCGAGTGCGAAAAAGCCACACCACCTAAATAATCGACTTACGCACTAGTTTCGAACGGTATTTTATACCACGAGCGCCGAAAAATCATATCAAAGTTGTGATTTTGAGGTTAGAGTGGTATAAAAAGCATTTTTATCAAATAAGGAAAGAAAAATTCATTCAAGCGGAAATTGTTGTAAAATATCGCGATGAAAAAAACTGTAAATAAAAGTAGGAAACACGAAATATCTCTTGGTTTCAAGTCTTTTGTCTTCACAAAATTGCATATGTATTTACTGTAAGCAACAATTAATCTGTATAAATTTCTTCGTTGCTTTAAAATTCTACTTGGCACACGCGACTATAATTAATGGTCTCGAGCTCTCGAGATATGCCAGAGATCGAGAAAGAAAATCGGGGAAACCCTCACTCGCAATGCGAAATACGTAGATTCATGACCTACCGTCTTTTTTCTCCTTTGTAAATTTATAAATGTTGTCCTCTCGAACATGAATCAACGATTTCACTGCAAAAAAGTTGAAATTTGGTTAGTCACAGTTATTTTGATGAACCGAGTGAATTCAACTTTTACGTTACTAATTTTGAATGTTGAGGATTTTATCAGTTCTATTATGTAATTTTTTATAAACACATACAACATTGTCTTAATACGTGCCTCAAAAATTGATATTTTAGGAACAGAGTCTGGTTTCACCTAGTCGTTTTGACAAGTTAATTATTAAATTGAATAAGAAATTGATATTTTTGATAGAAAAGCTTGTTACTTATTTACTCTTTATTTTACAAAAAAAATCATTGATGTCACATTGATTAGGATAAGAGTCCCTATCAGTGTGCCTGTCCTTATTGTGCTTTTTTAGTTAAAAAATTCACACAAAAAGCACGAGGCTTCTTCAAACTTAATTTATTGATTCATTTAATTAATTTTTAACACCAAAATTTAAAATTATTGTACCCGTTTTTGACACAAATCTAATTATATTCATTTATGAAGATTAAAAAAGTTTTATTTTTTAAGTTATTTATAAAATATGAATAAAATAATAGGTATGATTTAATAAATGAAAAATGAATAAAATAATTCATTATAATATTAACTTCAAAACCTTCAAAAATTACTAAATAACCTTTACTTCAAATCATAGTTTCTTGATGAAATTTCGCAAATATATTGCTTATGCCACATACAAAATTGTCTATAAATTTCACTTTTATACTTTTTTTTTCATATACATTTTATTTGAGAACCGCTGTATATTTAAAAAAATCTTTTTCTGATTTCTTTTTCTCTGTACATGAAAAGTATCTTAAAAAATAGTCAAAAATTATTTTCCAATTGACAAATTTCGGACAAGTTTCCTTCTTTCCGATGTAACGAAGTACACAAGAGACAAAAAGAGTGTACAATTAAAAAAAGTTGAACTTTTTCAAGTATTTACGCCAACTTCTCGATTTCTTAACTATTAATCCGCCGGCATTTGACGCTATTCAAGTGTATGTTCATTAACAATCAATCAGGAGACATTATACCAAGTCATTCTTTCTATTTGTGATACAAAATAGTCTATAAATTTTATGTTTATTCATAAAGCTCAAGAGATAACGATTTGAAAAAAATGTTGAAAAAATTTTAACTTGAAATATCACTGAAATTTATAGATAAAGTAATCATAAGATCTTGATAAAATTTCACACAAATATTGCCAATAACACATACAAAGTAAAAGCTGATACATAAGGTTGTTCACAAAAAATTACGATTTGAAAAAAAAGGATAACAAAATTTGAACATCAAATCCTCTGAAATTTATGAATCAATACTTTTACCCAAAGAATTCATACAAAAAAAAAAAAAAAAAAAAATACAAAATCTACACCTGTACAAAATGTCAAAACAATTAAACAAATTTTACTCTATTCATCGTGCGACAAAGAAACCCACTTTTTAAAATACGAAAATTTTCAATGTTAAATATCTTCAAAAATAACCGAATGATCTTGATAAAAATTTGCATGCATGTTACCCATATAACATACAAAATTGTCTATAAATTTCAAGATGATACATCAAGCCGTTCTCGATAAATTACGATTTGAAAAGAGGGCTAAAACAGTTTTAACCTCAAATATCTCTGAAATTCACAAAGGAATTCTTTTACCCTAAGAACTCTTATAATAAATAATATACAAACTCTACATCTCCACCAAATTTTAAAGATATTAAAACAATTTTACTCTAGTTATTGTACGACAACAAAGAAAGTCATTTTCAGAAATACCAAAATTTTAATTATCAAATATCTCGAAAAGTAACCATATAATCTGGATGAAATTTTATACAGGTATTGCCTATATCGCATACATAATAGTCTATAAATTTTAAGCTGATACATGAAGTCGTCATTGAGAAATTACGATTTTGAAAAAAACGTAAAATATGTTAACCTCAAATATCTCTAAAAATCATGAGATAATTCTTTTACCTAAAGGACTTATAAGATACACATATAAACTCTACATCTCCACAAAATTTCAACACGATTAAACCAATTTTTTCTCTAGTTATCATGCGACAAATAAAATGACTTTGTAAAATACGAAAATTTTAAATACCAAATATTTTTTCTTCATCCCCCAGCCAAAAGTACGTCGCTCCCGGCTTGATTTCGCTCCCGAAAGAGCGACTTTTGTGGCCTGCTATACTGAGAGAAAAAAAAGGTGGTGTCCACCAAAGACTCTGGTACAGGGAACCGAATTCTGGTTTGGCATGTTTAGTAGTAGCCACCGGACGAACCCGGTAGTGACTACCGAAGAGGTTATGTTTACTACAGACAACTTAGCTTAGTCCGGTAGTGGCTACCGAAGTCTCTGGTGCAGCGTACTGGATAGTGTCCGTTTGTTCGTAACTTGGCTTTGTCCGGTACTCTTAACTTTTTTTTCTCTCAGTGTAGCTCGTTGCATAGCAATGCGCGCCACAGCGCTCGTGTTGTAAGTTGTAATCTAAACTGTGCTTAACCTCACAACTCAACATTATACAGAAATAAACTTGCAATTTCCATGCGGATAAAATAGTAGGTTACGCAACTAGTGTGCAAATGAGTGCGCAAAATAGGTCATTCCCGCAGTAGGTGAGTTTGTCGCCCGAGCTCAGCTAGTTGCGGGTGACCTATTGCGCACGTGTTGCGTATATTATTTTTTCTAAGGAGATGCGCAGAGTTCGATTTTACCCACTCCGTTAGGAGAAGATTTTTATGATAGTGTAAATAAAAACTGTATTTATATTGTAATTAAAAGAAATTGGTACATATTTTGTTGTCTAATCTTCACTATAAAAGTTCCAATTTTGTTTCATTTTAGAATCACACATTAAAGAAAATGCATAAATTAAATTTGTTCTCTAACGAGTGTGAGTTCCATAAATTTAATAATAGTTTTTATAACTGAGTGCGTTAAACTCAACTTTAGATGCCTGTTTAGCGTGCGTAAAGTACCCCCTTTTTTCACTAGTGCGTAAAGTGAGTTCTTCACGCACTCAGTGCGTAAAGTACTCACTTTACGCACTCGTAAAAAAAACCCGGATACTTTACGCACGCTGAACAGGCATTTAACGTAGAGTTTCACGCGCTTAGTTATAAAAAATAGTAAACGCAACACCTCGCTTCGCTCGGGCGACAAACAATACCCGTGCAGAAGTGACTCGCTTTACGCACTAGCACGTGGCCAAAAAGTTGGATACCCCGGCGTGCGTGATATGACGCCCGAGGCGAAGCCGAGATCTCACTTTCTGGCCTTGTATCGTAATATACTATAGAGACCCTGCCAAAAATGCTCCAAGGGCGTGCATTGTGGTTAAGGGGTTGGAGGTCTTGCTGATGCTAGCCTGGTGCCGCGGGTACTTAGCGGTCGTCAAGGTGAGACTTCCAGATGCGGAGGGTTCTGAGAGGTGTAGGTAGCCTCAGGTTACTTTCCAACCGACTGTAAGGACGAACCTCCACCGAAGGAGATACAAGAACTCATCGACTTTTATAGATCACGGAGATTGGCCCTAATCTGGGGTGCGATGCTAATGTGTACCATATTGCCTGGAGAAGCTCCGACGTTAACTGTAGGGGAGAAGCGCTCCTGCAGTTTTTGGTCTCCGGGGAACTAAGTATCCTGAACAGGGGCAGAGGATCGACCTTCTGCAACTCTGTTAAAAGTGAGCTGATAGATCTGACACTTTGCTCGGAGGAGATTAACAGTTGGATCGGGGACTGGAGGATCTCTACCGATCTTTCATTACTCGATCACAGACATATCGTCTTCATCTAGTGGAAAGGAGGCACAGGTATCAGGACCTTTACGAATCAAGGAGAATGGACTGGAATACCTACAGGGACACCCTTGAGAACGAACTCGGAAATTTCAGGCTGGACTTCACCACAACGGAGAGGTTGGAGTACTGGGCAGAAGAGCTTGGAAGGGCTATCGACGTCTCATTTCAGAGGAGCTGTCCGATCACGAAACCTAGAGGGATCAGACGGACCCCTTGGCGGACAAAGGAGTAACAGGACTTGCAGCGGGGAGTGATGCGAGCCCTTAATAGGGCTCGGAATAATCGCAGACTGGAAAACTGGGTCTTTTACAAGGAGATCCAGAGGCAGCACAAATCCCGCGTTAACCCATTTCGTCCCAAGTGTCCAAGATTTTTTTTGAGTTTTCAGCGTTATAATTTTTTATATAAACGGCCAAAAAAAAATGTGAAAGCACCATTTCGAATAGTATGAAGCCTCCTCTTTCGAATGCCGTAGCCCGAATTGAGCTACGACTTCACTAAAAAAAGTTATAACAATTTATTACAAAAAAAAATCCGAAATTTTCAACATTTTTTTTCAGAAATGTGAATTTTCAACATGATAAAGTTGTACCAGATCATCGCATTTACTATAAATCGTTGAGTTTTTATGTTCTCTTTAAAACCCCGTTGGATTTTTTTTTAAATTCAAGATGGTGGCGTCAAGATGGCGCCCTAAGCATAGAAAAAATTTTTAAAAATGCAAACTTTGCAAATATATCATATTTTTTATACGAAGAAAACTATGCCTGATCATTGCAATGAGCATAAATGACAACAATATTATTTGCTTGTCAAAATCCATTTGAAATTTTTTCAAATTTAAGATGACGACATCAAGATAGCACTCAAAATCTACAAAACAGTGTGTAATAGTATATTGTGTGCCAAGGGCGTAAAGTGGGTCTGTTTAGACCGAGTGTGGGGTTGCAGTATGAGTCGAAGGTGAGCTAGCACGAGCCGAAGGCGAGTGCGTTTGCGAATCGAAGATGAGTACTGCAACCACACGAGGTCAAAAAACCCACTTAGCCCTTGGTACACACCATATTTTTTGTACTGCAAGTATAGATTTTTGCGTTTTTTCAAAATATCGATGATTTTCTTAAACAATCTTGAAAACTCCATTCAAAAACGATAGCGGGCGCTTTTCGATTTTTTACCGCCCGCTACTGCGAGCAGCGGGCGCTTTTCGATTTTTACCGCCCCCTAGCAGCGAGCGCTTTTCAGTTTTTACCGCCCGCTACTGCGAACAACGGGCGTTTTGCGATTTTTACCGCCCGCTACTGCGAGCAGCGGGCGCTTTTCGATTTTTACCGCCCGCTACGGCGAGCAGCGGGTGCTTTTCAGTTTTTACCGCCCGCTGGTCGACAAGCGGTCGCTTTCGGCTCTGGTGCTTGCGGTATAAAAAAACGTTTTCCGCCGACTACACTTTTTGTTTCAAGTTTTTTTCCATGGAAAGTGTGTAGTTAATTCCATGTAGTTTTTTTCCGCTAATTCCGAATATGCAATTTATTTTTTCGAAAAAGTTGTTGCTAATTTGTTATTAACAATTTAATTGTTTATAACGCTATAACTTTTTTATTAATTAATATTGAAAAATAAATTTGACGCCAAAATGTAATTTTTACATTTAGAAACTTTTTTGCCTCTTGTAAAATTTTGCTATCTTGCATATTTTCCAAGATATTTATAATAAACCATAACGTATATGCCCATAGGTGTGCATAGTCTATGCTATTGTTATATAAATATCTTGGAAAATATGCAAGATAGCAAAATTTTACAAGAGGCAAAAAAGTTTCTAAATGTAAAAATATACATTTCGGCGTCAATTTTATTTTTCAATATTAATTAATAAAAAAGTTATAGCGTTATAAACAATTAAATTGCTAATAACAAATTAGCAACAACTTTTTCGAAAAAAATAAATTGCATATTCGGAATCAGCCGAAAAGAGTACATGGAATTAGCTTTCCATGGAAAAAAACTTGAAACAAAAAGTGTAGTCGGCGGAAAACGTTTTTACACACTATTTTGTAGATTTTAAGCCCTATCTTGACATCGCCATCTTAAATTTGGAAAAATTTCAAATGGATTTTGACAAGCAAATAATATTGTTGTCATTTATGCTCATTGCAATGATCAGGCATAGTTTTTTCGTATAAACAATATGATACATTTGCAAAGTTTGCATTTTAAAAAATTTTTTCTATGCTTAGGGCGCCATCTTGACGCCGTCATCTTGAATTTAAAAAAAAAATCCAACAGGGTTTTAAAGAGAACATAAAAACTCCACGAGTTGTAGCAAATGCAATGATCTGGTACAACTTTATCATGTTAAAAATTCACATTTCTGAAAAAAAAATGTTGAAAATTTCGGATTTTTTTGCAATAAATTGTTATAACTTTTTTTAGTGAAGTCGTAGCCCAATTCTGGCTACGGTATTCGAAAGAGGAGGCTTCAAACTATCCGCAATGGTGCTTTTACATTTTTTTTTGGGTCGTTTATATAAAAAGTTAGAACGCTGGAAACTCAAAAAAAATCTTGGACATTTGGAACGAAATGGGTTAAGGCCGAAAGAAAGAGAGGATGTAGGGACTATTCCGAGGATATCAAAAAATATCCTGACGCGGATAGGCTGAATAGCATTCTCGCAAAAAAAATCCGGGGGTTTGGCTGGAAGCAATACAGAAACCGACCAGGGAATAGGTAACTTTGGAAGAAGATTGCTTGCGTCTACTCCTCAAAGTAAACCTAGAAGGGTCTGGCCGCCCGTATAGTTTCGCCGGAGAGAACTAGATGGGCCATCACCAATTGCAAGCCCTTCAAGGCTCTGGGAGCTGATGGGGTGCTTCCGGCCTTCCTGCAGGAGGGTCTGGAGGTACTCATTGGACACCTGGTCAAGGTCTTTAGGGCTACCACTGTCTTGTCACATGTTCCACGTACATGGAAATCTGCTAGAATTGTCTTCGTTCTGAAAGCCGGAAAACTCACAATCAGCCACACATCCGTTAAGGATTTCATACCGATCAGCTTGACCTTCTTCGTCTCTAAAACATTGGAGAGATTAGTAGTTAGATACATGCAGTATGGAGTGCTGACAATCAGGCCATTACACCCAAACTAGCATGCTTATAGGGCAGGATACTCAACGAAGACTGTCCTACACTTGGCGGTTTATCGCATAGAGGAGCAGCCTTCATGGACATGGGACGTTCAACCAACCCACCACAGAGGCTGCTCGGGAGGAAGCAAGGAATGAAGGGGTGTTCGAGCCATTATTAAACTGGCTTGGGAGCATGCTGAGCGGTCGAACGGTGGAGACCAAGTTGGGCTCTACCAAGATCACGGAGATGGTCAGTAGGGGGTGCGCGCAGGGCGGAGTATCTTCCCCCACCATCTGGTGCATGGTAGCCAATGGACTTCTCGAGGAGCTGAATATTGGGGTTGCTATGCTCAGGTCTACGCGTACGACTTCTTGACCCTCATAAATGGAAAGTGCATAGAGGCGGCCATGGACGTAATGCAACTTGCACTTAAGAGGATGGAATGTTGATGTGAAGCAATGGGACTCTGTGAAAGCGAAGAAGATTGCTCTCGTCGTCTTCATCCGGAAGTACGAACTTCAACCATACAGAGCGCCCACATTGGCGGGCAAAACTCTGGAGGTGAAGGATTTAGCTAATACCTCGCGGCCGTCCTGTACAAGAAGTTAACTTGGGATAAACACATACTTACCCAACGCGACAGATTCCTGTCAGCTTTTTGAACTTATCGGAGGGCGTTTAGCAGCACGCGATGCTTCAGCCCCAAGATTATCTTGTGGGTTTACAGGGTCGTACTGGTGCCCAGGCTTGCATATGTTGCTGCAGTCTGGTGGCACAGAACGGAGCCAGCCGGGGTCATGAGTACTGGAAGGGCTACGAGGGCTTATAGTGAGTGGGCGGAGGGCACGGGCTCGATGCTTACCACGCTCACAAGGGCACTGAGGGCAGTGACGAACATTGAGCTTCTTCACCTTACTATCACCGCAGGTGCAGCTGTGGCAGCTCATAGGTCTAGGACTCAACGCAAGTGGAGACAAAGTACGAGGCATATCCGATTTCCCGAGGAACTGAGTTCCTTATCAGTCTTGTCTATGTGATGGGATGCGACGATTCCACGCTACACCTTCGGAACGAGGTACGGTACTCTCAAACCATCGAGGCATGACTGGGAGATGGAGAGGGACAATCTACCGGACAGCAGAAACATCTGGTTCACAGATGGCTCAAAGACCGATAGTGGTACCGGCTCCGAATACTATTGCCGCAAGCATGGAAGAGGCACGTTTCTTCCCCTAGGGCGACATGTCACAGTTTTTCAATCTGAGGATTACGCCATCCTTCGGTGTGTCCAAAGGATTGAAGAATTTAACACTCAGGACAGAAGTATTAGCATCTGTTCTGACAGCCAGGTAGCTCTGAAGGCGTTGATCGCCCACAGGGTAGCCTCGCAGCTGGTATGGGACTGCAAGGAGGCACTAAACAGATTGTTGGAGAGAAACACGATTCGACTCCTCAGGGTATCGGGGAATATCGGGATTAGAGGAAACGAAATTGCAGACAGGTTTGCCGCACTGGGAGCCAACTCGTCTATAGAGGAACCAACACATGCAATAGTGTTTTCTAAATCCGTAGTACGGCAGGTAGTCGTAGAATGGATTCAGATACTGCATACCAAGGATTGGCAAGGTGGCAGTGGTATGAGCCAGGCCAAAACTATGCTGTGCCAGGACCTCAACCCAGATTGGATCCGATGCATATGCAGAGGCAGCAGAAGGGACTCCCTGCTGCCGGTGCATATCATTACAGGACATGATATCACTCGACCAAATTAGGGTTGACGGTATGTGGTCGGTGCAGATCGTGCGACAGATGGACGAGACGCCTATTCAACTTCTAATCATCTGTATTATGTTTGCCGGCTTGATAAACCAGCTATTGAGGAGCCATTTCTCAACAGTAGGTGAAATCAGGGCAACCCAGTCCGGGCCTATTCTCTCCTTCTGGAGAGGTCTAAGACTACCTGAGTAAGGGTTGCAGGTCCAGAGAGAGATACTACGGGTCTTAGACCTAAGTACCTAGGACTTAATTACCATGCCGGCCTTTTATAGCCCCCAAGGCTAGACAACCACGCGTCTGCGCATCTCTCTCTCTCTCTCTCCGTCCTTCTCTCCCTCCCTCTCTCTCACTCCCTCTCTCTCCCTCACTTGTTCTCTCTGCCTTACTCACTCCTTAGTAATACACATCTATCTATCTCTTTCTATTTTCGCGTGATGCCCGAGCGTTGTACGGATATTAATATGTATAGGGGATATGTTACGTTTTCTGTTGTAAACTTTCTTTTGTACATACCTGCGAGGAATATAAATAAAGTTTACCTAATTTATGCAATTTATTTATTATTTTCTTATGTCTCATAATATGGCCATTCTCTATGAGACACACGACAAATCGTTTCGACCGTGTCTCATAATATGGACGTCAAAGTAGCTGCGATTTTTAATTAATTACATAATTTTTTTAACTCTTTTTCTAAAACAAACATTTTTTATCATTCTAGAAGCTTAACACCAGATATATGTAAAAAATCCACCTTATTTCAGTTTTAATCAATTTTAAAAATCGAAAACCTCTGTTGACCCATGAAACACTGTCTCATAATATGGCCTTTTACCTTAATTCCCCAAACAAAGAACAAAAAAAGAAAAAATAAAGTTTGCAATTACGTTGCGGACGTCAGAGGTTTAATTAATAGAAAAAAATGAAAATCCAAATAATCGTACATAAATAGAATCTACGGCTCACCAACTTTCATACAAACTATTACATGTAGTTGAATTTTTATTAGAACTTAAAGAAAACTTGAATTGAAGATGAAGTAGCAATCATCTGGTTTGACCGAAATCATAGCATATTTTCACTTCTATACAAGCACCTCAATGAAATAATTTTTTTCTATCAGTTATATTGAAGATAACTGTCCCTAATTTTTGGTACACAAATAAAAGTATCTATTAAACTAATAAAATTGTTCTATTTTACGAAAAGTGTAATGCATTTCCTTTTATACTAAAATAATGCTAGTCTTCATACGAGGATACACATTTGACAAAGTGTTCCTAGATGGTACCTTTACCTTATCTATATCACGCACAAAATTATCTATGAATTTAACAAAAAGGTTAACAAAATTTTAACTTCAAATATCTCTGAAATTTATTGACCAATCATTTAGCCCAAAGAACTCAGCCAAGAACTATCCAAATCTACCTTTATTAGGAATTTCAAAGCGATTAAGTCAATTTTACTCCCGTAATCACGTTCCATACAAAATGCATTTTTTTCATTTTTCAATTTTTTTCTCAAAAACTAGTCGACAGAATGGATTCAAATTTTTACAGATAATAGCTATTTATAGCACGGCGTGACCTAAGTCTGCACTTAAGTCACGCCTATACCTGACTTAAGTAGTCCATTATTGCACCGTGAGGTTAGCGCACGAGCGTAGCGAGTGCGCTAACCTCACGGTGCAATAATGAAATGCATAACCTACTTTTTAATTTTACCGATTTTTTTTTTAACCAAAAAACGATTTTGAATTTTTCGTTTTTTTGATTTTTTAATTTGTTTCGGCCAGTATTACTTAATAAACTAAATTTTTATTAAAAGGTCTTTAAATTACCTACAGTTTCTTTTTTTTAATTTAAATTATCTCTAGCCTGTCATTTGTTATTAATGAAAATATGGTTTATATTTCTTTAATTAATATCCCAAAAACTTTTTCATTTTTCCACTCAAAATTTTTGCCACTTATTACATTTATCGAGTACAACATTGTGTTAAAATTTCAAGAGGTTATGTTGATTTGTTTCCGAGAAAAAAATTATTTTTGAAAACAAGTGCGTTTTCTTTCGTTCACAATATCAGGAGTAAAAGTCAATGAATCATTTTGAAATTTGGCAAATAATTAGCTTTTTTATATCTAAGGATTCAGTTCGTTGCCGCAAAAAAATTTGACCGTTGTGACCAAAGATATTTGAGGTTAAAATTTTTTTATAAATTTCTTATATTTGCATTTTTAAAAAGAATATTCGATTGATTGACTCAAAATTTTTACCACTTATTACACTTATCGAGTACAACATTGTGTTAAAATTTCAAGAGGTTATGTTGGTCAAAATTTTTTTACTCATTCCAAATTAGCCCCAAAACACAAATATAAAGTTTTAGAACAAAATATGCAATAGTTCTATTTAATTTGTACATCATATATAAATAAAATAATTATTGTGTACTAGGGCATATCCCCGAGAAAGTAATTTCAGATTGAGTCCCGCGACAACATGTACTAGGGCAACGATAATAATTGACTTACAAAATATGAATTTCGTAAAAATTTCATAAAAATATTTCATAAAAATATCGATTCTTAAATATGAAAAAAACTACCTCTCTGTTAAATTTCAAAACGATTCATTGTCTTTTGTTAAGAAGTATAACTAAGTTATTATATTTGTATGATTGTTACAATGATGGATTAACTTTAAACCACTAAGTCGAGCAGGATAGTAGTTAAATACCTGTTTCAAAACAAATATTTATTAGATTATTGCCAATGCATACTTTTCTTTCTCAAACTAATGTATTTCTTTAAAATTTTTTATAACAATAATTAATTGTTTGTATAGGATACATAAATGAAAAAACAAAAAAGATATTTTTTATATTCGGTAAATTAAGTTTGAGGAAGCCACGTGTCAATGAATTGGCAGCGGTTTTTCATTTGTAGATGCTTGATTGAAAAAGAAATTATTATGCGATGGATTTATAAAGCAAATATATGAGCAATTCCTGGGAAATTTCCCTCTTACGTCGCTAAAAAAAGTGAAAAATTTTCTTGAATGCACACTTACCACACAAGGTTTTTCTCATTTCTTGAACCTTACAGAACGTGAAAAAACGTGTGTTCCAAGCCGATTGAGTGGTATCATTTTTTTACAGCACTTTTAATTTTTCTTATGGAAATTTAACATGGGAAAAATGGGTGAAAAGTTGTCATTGATGATGAACCAATAACAAGCTATTGAAGAGGCTAAACCAAATTCCACAAAAAAGCGATTAAAGTTGAAGAATAGAGCTTTAATTTGAGAGGGCAATCGTTAAAATCGGTCGATTCGGTGCAAAGCTACGCGAATTTGAAAATTAATGAAAAGTGCGAAAAATGACGAAAATTTTAAGAATTACGATGATTTGGCAAAAATCGCTCATTTTTTGTCATTTTTTACTATTTTCAAATTCACGTAGCTTTGCACCGAGTCGGCTGATTTTAACGATTGCCCTCTCAAATTAAAGCTCTATTCTTCAAATTTAATCGCTTTTTTTGTGGAACTTGGTTTGGCTTCTTCAATAGCTTGTTATTGGTTCATCATCAATGACAACTTTTCACCCATTTTTCCCATGTTAAATTTCCATAAGAAAAATTATAAGTGCTGTAAAAAAATGATAACACTCAATCGGCTTGGAACACACGTTTTTTCACGTTCTGTAAGGTTCAAGAAACGAGAAAAATCTTGTGTGGTAAGTGTGCATTCAAAAAAATTTTTGATTTTTTTTGGCGACGTAAGAGGGAAATTTCCCAGGAATTGCTCATGTACATATAGTTGCTAATCGTTGATACCATATAATTCAAGAGAAATTTAGACAACAATTTTATAGACGTTCTTAAAAACGAATCAACATATGAGCAATATCAATTAAATTTGTCAGCACCAAATTATTTTTAAAGGCTCTACATATGATAAACGTAACTATAGGAACAGCATATCGTGCGAAAAGTAGCTGTTTTGTAGCACTAACCTTATGACTTCAAGAAAAGTGAGACTTCCGATGACGCTTTTCAAATGCGTCGCGCGATTACCGAAATAATCGTCTGCATATTGGCGTCTCATAATACTACGTCGTTCATGAATTAACCAAACGGCATGAGTTGTGTGCACTTCAAATTTTCACTCCTATCAAAGATAAGACTTTGTTGCAGGAAGAAATATTGGGGCTCCATATTCAAATATCACGTTTGCGTTGTAAAATATGAATTACAAAAGTACTTTTATTTAAATGTCTACTGTGTGACGACGAGGCATTATGTGCGAAATCAACGCTACTTTCATAATACTGGTCATTTTCATACTGACATTGACCTGGTATTGAACCAGAACTGTGATTGAGAATTGCGATTCTTTTAACGACCTAATGTTTAACCATATTAAATGTCGATGATCCCACGTTTCGTGCAAGGTTGACTATAATTTATGGGTAAAGTAGCCGTGGTTGTGATCTTAGTTGGTCGTTACTTTGTATACATCGACATTTTAGAAATCATCAAATATGCTTTGTATGCTTATCATGTTATTAGAGGTATTATTGAACTGAAATGTGGCTATTTGTGGAACGATCAGAAAAATGCATTCAGATGTGCTTCTTGTGTTTATTCCATAATCTGAGGTATCACTGGAATAAAACGAGGCTATTTTCGGAATGATCTGGAACGTGCCAATGAACTATTCAATTTATTTTTGTCTGAATAGACGTTAGCTAGAGAAATGTGATATTCTCAAAACAATGTATGCAAATAAAACATTTTTTTCTTATATAAGTACAATGTAATCGAAATCTGATGGAAATTCTGTGAAATATTCATGAGATGAAATAATAATTTTCTCACAAAGGAACGTTACTGAATCGTTTTTCATACTGGAAAAATTACGAATGATTTTCAAAATGTCTGTCATACATCACGTATGAAGTCTAATAAGCCCGTTGAATTAAGTTTACTTGGAAGATTGCAAAACATCTGATGAACTTTTAAGAAAATCGAAAAAAACGAAACCTTCTGAGCAAAACTTTTAAAATTAAATAGTTTCTTTAATTGAGAACAAGATATTGAAGTAACTAAAAATCTATTTCAAAATATAAGAAATATGATGGTTCTAGGATGTGAAACTAGCTTTCGGTTTAAATGCACATAACGGTCTCACTGACATTTTCTGACGTATATTTCAGCATTCCATGTACGTTATTGTTTTATCAAGGTTCTGCACTTTAAACAAGAATGCTCACTTGCATTGTCATCTGTAATCCGAATTATCATTTGTAATTTCATCCAAATATTTCAAATTCCTTTGAATCATTAACAATTGTTACGTATGAACGATGCTCACTGGAGCACCGTCGCAGCTACGTCGAGCTGGTCCCACGACGGAAAGTGCGGACTTGCACTTTCCGGCGATCGCCCTTATCGGAGCTGTGAGGTGTCCGGTGCGGACGGCCAAGCGCCGCCACGGCTCGTCCGTGACACAATAAAGCTTCGCTTGAAAAAATTGAAACCTTTTTTCATTATGCTTTTACATGCAAAAAACTTTCTTTTATTCAAAATGTATAATAATTTTAACTGATTAAAATCCGTTCATCGATTTGGCCATGCAAAATCTTTTATTTATTTCTATTATATTGCGTGAAAACTGACGTAAAAGTATAATGATTGACTAACGTCACTGCGGTTTTCAAAAACATGGAATACTATCAAGAAAAAAAAGACATAATATTTTTTCACAGATTCTACAAAATGAATACATCTGTGCGACCATCTTTAATGCGTTCTTTTAATAGACGTAAGTCTATTTAAAAGTGCGATTAATTTTTTATTCAAACTTTTACAGATTGCACAGAAAAAATTTTTACAGTAAATAATTCAAATCATACTTTAGGATTGCATAAATATTTAGTTTAAACTTTATATTGTATTTCTGATTAATCGAATTGAACATACATATTCTACGTTAGTATATATAATATTAGTATTATGAGTCTTCACAAGATTCTTTATGCTTTCTTCTGAGTAACCTTGAATTGTAGGCGCATTTTATAATTCGTCGGATGGGAGAGAGAAAGTCCTATCTCGGCTTCGCGTGGAAAAACGTCCTATCTCGACTTCGTGTAGAAAAAGTCCTAATTCGACTTCGCACGTAAGAAAGTCGTATCTCGGGCACTCCGCGTTTTGATGTTTAAGTTGAGCACTGCTGTAGAGTTTTAAATAATCGGTCTCCGTTTCACGCTGGGCTAGTTATGCTAACGAAATTATTTCTCTATCTTACTTATTATACATCAATATATACTTTCATTGTGAAGTACTTGATTTAAAGACAAAATTTAATTTTGTTAGTGTCCGAGATAGGACTTTCTTACGCGCGAAACTGAAATAAGACTTTCTTCCACGCAAAGTCGAGATAGGACCAGCCGACGAATTATATTATTCTTCGGAATCATCATTTCAAATTGCACGAAGTTTATTTATTCTGAATTCTTAAATTTGAACAGTTTTCTGCCTTAATATGTAAGAGAAAGAAATTTATAAAAAGTTTACACATTATCTTTTCTAATGGTTGAGAAAGAATAAAATATTGATGGTCTTCCATCGTTTATAAACGCAATATAATATTATAAAGCGCAATAGTTTCAATATGATCAGAATTTCTTCGTAAGACTCATGAATATGTACAACTGATTCAGCCCATTTTTATTGTTACTTGAATTAGAAAAAAACCTCTACGAAAATATTATGTTTTCATTCATTTTTAAATACAATGATTATTGCTGCTGACCTTTAACCCAAACAGACCGCGAAGTGCTAAAAAAATCTGGTATATTACAAATTAACACACTAACGTCAAAAAATTTTGAACATATAGGGTAAGTATGTCAGTATACTATTTAATCTATTAATTCTTTCTTTTTTTAATTTTCAATCATCTCAAGACTTTTGTATTATAATAATAAATTCTGTGAGCAGAATAAACATGTTTATAATACATTATTATGTAAGGAATATTAAATAACTAATAAAATAATAGCATAAGCATTTGCATCAGTTACTGTATCCACTAATTTAGTAACTACGTATCATTTAGTGTACATAATTTTAATTACTGTACCTTAGATTCTGGATACTGTATTTAATCCTGTGTTTCACTTAGTGTACATTGTTGTAATTACTATGTACCACTGAGTGGTACAGAGTAGTTGGGAGGATGTTAATTGCACAATTTTAATTAAAAAAATATTTATTTAATTAATATAAATATCAATCTTATAATTCAATTGACTATTACTTGTAATAAAGCTTCAAAATCACATATTTAGTATAACAGCTAGAAATTTGGTTTACTTACAAAAAAAATGCGCAATAAAATTCTCTACAAGTATCAGTCCTCAAAATCCAAATTCGAGTTATTTCCAAAACCCTTGCGGACAATACTTTTCCTCGCATTCGAGCACTCGGCGAGTTGTTTGATCCGGCGGCTTAAATATACTAACCCTACCGCGAACGGGCCTAGCATCTAAATGCATTCATGAAAACTTGTCCAGTTACTGTGCACAGTAATAGAAACAATAATAAAACAACAAACATTAAATTAAACAATAATATTAAACAAAACTACTTTTTTATTGTTCTTTTGACATCTAGATGGGTTTTATAAACATTAAATGTATTTTTTGATTATGAAAAATGTTGTTTTTGCACTTTTTCAATCACTTGTATATAATCTTGTTCTTAAGGGGGTGTCGCGCTATACTAACTCTGTTTTATCGGCGGAACAGGTAAAAGTAATTAATATAAATTAAAGGATAATAATTTACGCCTTGAACAAATTCAGTTGCCCTGCGTAATGGTGTAATACATCATTCTACAAAGTTTCGAGGCAAATAAACAAAGGTGTCGTCGTTTTTTTTTGTCTCAAAACTTCGTAGAACGATGTATTAGAGGATTACGCAGGGCAAGTGAATTTGTTTAAGACGCAAATCATTATCCTTTTATTTATATTAATTATTTTGATATATTCCGCCGATAAAACAGGGTTAGTGATAAAGTAGGACTATTACACCACCTTAAGGGTTTCGATAAGAAATTCATAGAAATCGTTATCAGTAGTTGAATAAATTATTTTAAATATACTACAAGAATAAATAAATTATATTGTGGGTTTAGCAATAAAAATCATGAATGGAAATTTTAAAACTTAGATATCTATGATTAAATATGATTATACTCCACTATAAATAAAAATAATCTAAGGAAACAGTAACTGAAGCGGGCACAGTAAGTGAGACACTTACCCTACAACAATGTGTATGCAAATGTACATTTTTTCAAAACGAAGATACTTTATGCCTTACTGTATTGTTGTTGATGCCTCGAAAAAGGCAATGCCAATTCGATTATTTTCATCTGAACAATGATTTTTCAATATTTCCATGTCCTTATTTGAAAAATCATAAATAAAACTGAAATATTCACTTGCAGATTAACATCGATTTACACTTATTGCTTTAAATTTCAAATTCGTTCGATGTACAGTTCAATAACAATGCTTGCTACGATTATATTGTTTTAGTATTTTAATATATGAACAATTGTTTTTCTTTTTTACAATTTCTAAAAATTACTTCAACGACCCAGAGAGATAAAGTAGATACTAATTCATTAGCTACTACATTGACACGATTAACCTTTTTATCAGTGACAATTGTTTACTTGCATTTATTATGATTATACTTCAAAATATCATAATACTTATAAGGAAACTAAATAATTATTTAGTTTCTGCGGCAATTAAGTATTTCTAATTATCCGCGCTATCTAACGCAAAAACAATAAACTATAATACTAAAAATACCAACAACTATTTCGTTACCACCCCTATCCACCTTTCGTACACTGTACTTTACTCAACACTCCAATCACCGCCAAATCTCAATCCATCATTTCATCACGACCAATCCAACCCCGCGACTTTCCCACTACGCCTATCATCTTTATTTCGGCCACTTTTTCCTTGATCGCGCGCGGAAAAAAAAACGTCAAAGCTCACCTTCGCTACCGTTACACACCACTCGCACGTCATCACTATCCCGCACGATTTCCGCGAGTCCTTCGCCCACAACCTATAACCTACAGCGGCCGGTATCCTAGTAGCAGGCCGAGGTCGCGTGTAATAAAACGAGGCGCCCACGCCCTTCGCTGACCCAATTTCCCCACCAACGCAATCGATGAGTGCGCACTTGCTGGATGCGTAGGCACATCTGGGGGTGGCAGAGAGTGGAGCCGATCGTAAATAATGGGGCGTCACCGTGTACAAGACACGCATGACGCGGAGTGTGAACGAACTCTCGCGAGGCGGTACAACAATGAGAAGAGAGAGAGAAAGCGAGAGAAGGCATAGGAAGAAGGAAGAGAAAAGTTTCGGGAATGGAAGAGTAGTGCAATTGCGTCTGGGATAATACCGGTGCTGGTGTTATGTATATTGACCGCGAAGGGTGCGACGATTAGGTTAAGGGGTTCGGGATGTGAGGTGTATTTTGAATTTTTTTTTCTTCAGAATCTCTTCGAATTATTTTAAACCATCAATTTGTCTCGATAATTTAAAATAGCCAAGTATTCGCTGATAATTACTGTAGATACAAGGTGGATATGAAAACACGTTGCTTTCACGTCAACAACCGATAGTGGATCCATTCAGTTCTGATAATTCCATTAATTCTGACAACTTATATATCTGTGGCTTCCAGGAATAACGACTTAACTGACTTTTTGTCAAAATTGAGTTAGCACCGGAATTTATACCTTCTAACTACCCTTTTTCATGTAGATTTGATCCGGAAATCTGAAATCGTTCAAAGAGCAAATATCATCTGAGTGCATAACCACTTAACTACACCTGTGCCTGGAAAAACTATTTAACTGAATATTTATATTTAACTAAAAGCACCGGTTTGAAGTTAATACTATACAATAAACGGATTATGACATACCTATTTTTATAGCAACAAAGATCAAAGGCAATAGATAATAGAAGGTAACACAACAGCTTTGACTGCCGGGCGATGGGGTGAGTGTGCATGAACAGTAACCGAGTAACGTTCGGTATTCGGTTTACCGAATTCCATTGACTTCACGCACAATCTGTTGAAAGGCTTATGCTCGGGAATAAATATTTAAAAAAGAATTCGTATTCTATGTTTTAAGTGTAGAAATAATTATGTTGCTTATCTTATTTGAACAATTTCCCTAAACCACCTAACTGCACAGTTACCGGAATAACGACTTAACTGCATTGTTTTGTTTGTTTATACAAAGAACAAAAATATATTCTAGCAGCTGATAGTGAGATTCGAAAGATATTCGATACCTTTGTAAATGTCTAAATTGTTATGACTCATCTCGCGCATTTCGATCTTAGATATGAAGTGTCATGATAGAAATTTTAAAACGGCGATTCTCAAAAACACGTAAAAATCAGTTAAGTCGTTATTCCTGGAAGCCATATATATATATTAGTAAAAGTAATTATACAGTGGGAATTTTTTTACTTTCAATGATTATGTTTGTCCGTGAAAATTTAAGGTAACAATTTTTGTTTATCAAAGACCTGTTAAATATCAAATACACTTTAAAAATAAACGCGTTTATCGTGGAATAGGCTAATTTCCTGCAAGTGACTCAAAATTCCGGCCAGCGACTTAATCATTAGTTACACTATAAGGTCGCAGGCTAAAGCGCTAGAAACCATGTATAGCACTGCCGAGCTCGGGAAATTTATTTCTTTTATATCGCGCGCCGAATAGCGCTGATATTTTTCAATTTGATGATTCGCGCGAAAAAGCGTCTCCCCCCAGCTGATGAGAGTATAATTATATTTCGCGGCGAATCTCTTTCCGCGTAAAACAATTTTCCCCACGGTGAAAATGGGGAGACAAAGTCGAGCGCAAATGACAAAAAGCGACGAAAAGAAAAAATTGGACGCGCGAGAAGAGAATGTGCGCGGTGCAAGGTCTTCGGGTTAATTTGACTTTCCATCGCCAGCGACGCGCGAGCGAAGATGGACGTACATTATACATGTTTATACGGTACACATGCGCGGTCACTTTCCGTATAACTATTATGCTAGAGAAATCCGAAATAAACATCGTGGGGAGTATGAAAAATTTAATTATTTCTTTTTTGGAAAAGAGAAAAAGTAGGTATGGATGCCCGATACTAACGATCGCTTCAATTTAAATCTTTTTTTATTCCGCCAGATGTATAGCCATGGCTCGTTGGTATATTATAAAACGTAATGAAACTAAAAATACTGTAACAGCTGTACGCAAATGCAGAAATCGTGTCAGGGTGACGGACTTCATTAAGAATAATATACCCATACCGCGGCTCATACAATTCCATTCCGAGCATATATTTCAACAAACTTCTTAAGTGCGAATTCTGCGATAAAAAAAAAAGAAGAGAAAAGAAAATCGCGACGCCTGGGCATGAAGATGAAGTGGATGTAGGGACACGTGTGATATCGTTAACGATTGATTGTATGCATACGAGTGCATCTTCACACAGTCGCGCACGCGCGCTCGAAGTTTAGCTTTCGCGTGCGATCAAGGTTGCGTGCGCGCGACGAGAGAGAGAGATTTTGCGCGGATTGAAATGGAGAATAAAGGAATTTACGAATGAATGTGGGAAGCGAGGTGGATGGAAATTGATCGATTTTTTGGAATTGAAGGATTGACGGTGGAAAACAAAGGGAGGGACTACTGGCGATTGTCTGTCGCGGGGAGCGATTGAAGTAGAAAAAGGTTTTTGATTTGAAGCGAATTTGTACGGTGAAAAAGTTGGAGAGGATTTGATAAACGATCAAGAATGTTTGTTTTTCTTTTTTTTGGAAGAGAAAAGAAAGAATTGTAAAGAATTTATGAATTACGGGCATTTTTAAGTGCTTACTCACGTCATAGTTCATATTATCTATATACTTGCATAATCAACTTACTTTAGCCTTTAAATTTTATAAAATTACGAACTTACTATTGACAAATGGGCATTCTGTAAAAATTTTTAGTATATATATATCAAATTACTATATATTCATTTGTAACTTTTTATTACTCCTATATAGAATCTAAAGTTCTCCAGTATTATAAATTCCATAAATTTACGGAACATGTTATATAAATTCATAATGATGTTTTCGCGATTTCGATAGATTTTTAAGTTTTTCAATACCCGCGACACTATTCGACACTATTCGAAACAAGGATCTGTTGATTCATTATGATCTTTCACAAAAAGATGAAACTCCATGTCCACACCAAAGATCTGTTTACTACTGAAATGCTTTTTATCGGCCTCAAGTGCATACTATTATTACCATCCGTTTTTCTCCATATCAGTCTAAAATACGTCTCCCAATCAACATCAGGAATCCTTAAATAAACTCTTCTTCCATATAAAAAGTGTACTTACCATAACGAACGTTTACAGCGCTCCACACCGTCTCCAGATTGAGCCAGGTCAAGGCATCACACAGCTGCACCTCCACCTCCTAACTCCAATCCCCCTAATCACCATGACGGGCCCATTTCACACACAAAACTCCGAAAATCCTCTCCACTTGGACGCTTGTAAACAAAGACACGTGCTCACTCTCAGCTCCTCCTGCGTACAATTGCACTGTGCCTACTTATCGCACGTTTTTACCTCTCTTTCTCTTTCCCTCGCGCACATGTACCTCACCTCGAAGAGAGGAGACCAACACGCACACGTTCACACATCCCCACCCGACCGGGCGAGCGCGCGAAACGTTAAATTCGCCAGCGGACACGAGTGCCGGGCCAGTTGTCTTTCGCTCTCTCGGTGTTGTTCCCCCCTCGCATTTCATTCTCGACGGACACACGCACCGCGAGCGCGGTGACAGGTCGGAAAAGTCGGCGGTGGCGTTGCAGTAGTATAGCAGTGTGCATTGTTGGTGGTGCCGAGCAGCGGTGCGTATAGGACGCGTGCGTGCCGAGCAGCGGATCGGTGCACCGACCGAGACACAGTCGAGAGCTGACAGTAGTGGTGCCCGTGCGAACTCTCCAAGAGGATATCAATAAGGGTGTGCAGAGGAGGAGATCCGAAGGGGTGAGGTAGAAGCTAGATCTACCAACACACACACACACACACACACACTCAAGGTTCCGGGAGGAGGGAGGGTGAGGTGCCGGAACATTAGAGACTCTGCAGGTGAGTTTTTGTTGTTTATTTGTTAAGCCACCGTGAGTCCCGAAAATTCAGTTGTTTTGATCATGTAGACATTGATATAATAGAAATGTATACGTAGTTCGAAGATCGGTTGTTGGGAGATGATCGGTATGAGTTATTGTGAGTCGGGGATTAATAAAACGTTAAAGGGGGATCTCATAAAAGCTTTGTTTATGCTAGAAAAGCTTTTTTTGATTCTATTTCATCCGATTTTGGAAATCGATTTTTTTGTTAAACGCCTGTTCTTCGTACTGAGTCCTAATAGGGATCTGGTAAGGTTCATCATATTTTTGGGATTAGGGTTAATGTGAAAAAACATTGAGTGAGAAGTCTTTAGAATAGATAGAAACTTTGTCACAAGAATAATTGTTTTTTTATTATTATTATTTAACGATGCTTTATTTATGCTCCAATAGCGTTGTTTATCAGCGACACTGCGGGTCATGAAATTTTAGCTGTTTTGATAAACTGAACATTAATTCAATAGCATTGTGAATAGTGCAGAAATCGGTTTCTTCAAAACAACTTATTAAATTAATTGAACTGATCTTCTTTACTTACAAGGAGCGACTACGATCACTGGGAATCGGATTTAGATAAGAGCTTTGAGCATCATCTTTTGGTACCTAAAAATGAAATACCCTACCTTTGGTTTGATCCCATAGGTTCTTGTTAACTTCTTCCTAAAGAAAAATGGCACCTAAAAAATTGCTTAGAACTTCTCAAATACGGGTGTTACGTGGATTGCCATGTAAGATAATAAAAGAAAATAGAAACATCTTTAATTTGATGTTTGCCTCGTATCAAAATATTGATCGGGTCCAAAGTTATCGGTTGTTAAAGTTAGTCACAAAAATGAACATGAAAATTTAAATATTGAAAAGTTATAAAGTTATAGAGTATGTCATTTTCATGCATGTTTTTTTATGATTAACATAATTGACAACCGATAATCTCGGACCTAGTTAATATTCTGATAAGAGGCAAACATCAAATTAAAGCTCTTTTTGTCTACTTTTATTTGCTTACATCTCTCGGAGATCAAAATCACTCCTTCTTAGTGTGCCTATTATATCTTCTACTGTTTTTGTAGAATTTGCAAATCTGAATAAAAAGTAAACGGTTAAATTTGTGGTAAAAAGCGACTTGATTTTCAACTATCAAACTATGAAAAATAAATAAGAACTTCGATAAAAAGTTCTTCATTTCGGGATAATTCTGTTGTCACTCCAAGGGGTGTCATTTTCGTTTTACGTATACTCGCGACATCCGTTTACAATAAACATAGATCTTCCGTGTTAGATAATCTAAATTTCAATAAATCTCCGTTGATAAAAATTCTTCATCTGCAATTTCTTTATGAGTTAGATCGTTTTTAATATCGCATCCCGGTCGCAAGGTTTCTCTCAGCGCTTCTACCGATCTCAACTCACTATGCCTAATGTTTTTCATTTATCCCCCCTGCAATGTAAGTTAAATAAACGCTGCGGTGTTAATAAATATTAGTATAATTGAAGAGAATATATTAAGATCGGGCATTTTACAAACCACTCAAAACAACATTCCTTATCTGTTATTGGTAACCATTCGAAAAATTACAATGTCGAGTGCAACTAATTCACACGTGCCGATTGATTAGAAACTACTTGCATGCCTTTTAACTACCGTTGCACTATCGACTGTACGAGTGACGCCATAGAGGGAATCAGCTGAGCAGAAGCGACTTTTCGAGCCGCCTGTGTTGTTGTTGTACCGCCTGTGCCGACGCACACGAGGATGTCTAATTGCGAAGCGTAAATAATTGCCCGAGGGAAAGAGAGACCGGTTAGGTCGCGCGATAAAGAGCCGCGTCCTTTGACGAACGCGATACGGCGCGTGTCACACCACTATTGTCTTACACTTTTTGCTTACACTATTATAAAGTAGCTGGAGTTTTAATAAAGTGCTCGTAGTGAAAAACGCGAAGATCCGTATGTGAATGAGTGAGGAGAAAGAGAATGTAAATAATTGGCTGGAAGAGGTATTGTTTGTTAATGCTCTTACCGATTGCGTTTCATGTAGCTAACTGGAAAGATATAGTGAACCATCGAAGTATGTATGAAGAACGTACATATTACAAAAAGTAATATTTAATAAAAAATTAGGGATCGTTAGCATTAAAAATGGTGAACTTGAAATGGTGGATTTGCAATCATCAATCGAATCAACCAGTCAATAATAATAGAAACCCCTTTAAGCTTTTTACATGAAAATACGGCGAATTTTAAATTTTAATGTTAACAACAATTTAAAGTGGTTTAAAAACGTAGGATGTTTAGTTATTAGCAGAGAATTGAGAAAGAAGTACAAGTATGCAACAATTTTCACTTTTAATTATTGCACGTTAATTACATTCATTATTTCAAAATTATTTAAACGTCGCGAAATAATTCACGAACTCGAAGTTTTCCTATATAAGCGGGTTAGGTAGGTAATGCGTATATTTTTGCAAAAATTATGAGTTAAAAATTTCGGTATGAATATGAAAGTCTTTTGTTCAGCGTCATATTTCCGCACTGGGAGTACTAATGTAACACATTGGGGCCAAAATGGCATGTGCTTAACGATCGCAGGAAATAGAAACGTAATTCATTATTTAGGTGAATTAATAGCAACGATGTAGATGAAAATGACAAAATCATTTTGCAAAATTGTTATTGGAAAATTCTGCAGTGAAGAATCTCGAATACATTGAGTGAGTCCTGATTGTTCAGTTAATTATAGGATAATTCATGACACAGATGAAAAAATGGTTTCCATGATTGTGTTGTGGGATTCTGATTAACGTAAAGCATACGCATCTAATTAATTTTTTTTTGCTACAAAATCCTAAACGTTACAATGATTTCGCAATAGATATACTTCTAGAAGACTACATTTTCATGCTTCTTATTCAACTCTCTATATAAAAAAAAAAAATTGGAAAATCACTTTTCGAAAATAATTTTTTTCCGGTCTCAACGTATCGACTTAACGCGTTCGCGAAATCGCCCACAACTCGGGCGTCTACACTGCGGCGGCGGAAATTGCGGAAATATGTATCAGAATCGGCAGTAAGGTGAACTTCATTCCAGCGCGTGAGAAGCTTACTTACCTTGTTTATAATTTTCCGCCTCTCCGTCTTTTTTCTTCTCTCAATTTTTAAGCTCTGCTCGCAGTACGATTTTTACGATTTAACGATTTATTTAATTTTTATGATAATCGCGAGGGGGAAAAACGTGTCTGACAAAGGCAAGGCGCAATTAATGAATTTCTAAATGGATATTGTTAATCAATCGATTGATCTGTTGCGAATTTTTATGAAGACTTTAATTGGCACGTTTGATAATAACATAACAGTATTTAAATGTTTCTAGTCGATGGTGGACGAGTAACGAATGTTTGAATATTAAAAAGAAGAACATTTGGCAAAACTTTTCCGTAAACTTTAATGAGAGTAGACACTCATTTCAATTGTTATAATAATTAAGGTTTAATTATTACATTCATGGCATTCGTTAATGAAGGCTTTAATTGTATAAATAATTTAGTTTTCAATAGGTATAAAATTATCTTACATCATTTATATAGGTTAATTCTATACAAATTTATTTTTATTTAAAGTATTTATCAACGAAAAATGCAATCGACTTAAGGGGGTTCTCCTCGGGCACTACAGTTTGTTGCTCAGCGAGAGCACAAACTATACCATGGGCGTCGTTCTGTCTCTCTCGCTCTCGTGCACGTCGTCTGCTATTTGTGTTTATAATCATTAATATCTTTTTAAAAAGATCGGCTTGACACATATTTGATAAACTTAATAGAAAGAGCCGAATTTCATATTTCTTAAGCTATGTTTTTCTTTTTGAAGTCCAGTTTTTTTTATGAGTAATTCTATTACTTTCTGTCACAGTTGATATAGCACTCATTTACTCTCATGTAAAAATAACCATTTTCAAGAATTTTTTTCTCAAAAATTTGTTCCGCAATGTATGTAAACAAACATATGGTATCATTTCTGTAACTTTGAAGAATATTTGTATATTTTTTTCAGAAGCTTTTTCAGTTTTTGCAATGTGAAGAGAACTACCTTAAGTAACATATTAGCTAGCTGACAATTTTGAAATATAATGGATTACGAGTGCAATGAAACTTAATCAAATACCAGAAATGACTCACGTGAATTCTTCCAGTATCAGAATTTATTTTTCATTATCAATCAAAAACATTGGAATGAATCTAAGAACAAGTGTTTTTAACTATTATTTTTTCCCAAGTCTTATAAAATATAATAACTAAAGTACTAAAAGTAATAACTATCTGCTTTATTTAAATTTATAAAGAGACAATATTGCAGTACCTTAAAAATAAAAGTAATACAGATACAAAATATATGCAAAATCATGGAAACATGTATTTACTCTATAAAAGGAAAATAAATACAGAAGACTTAAGTGGCACACAGCCTGTGCATCGCCAAACCATAATAAACCTGAAAAAACTTCACTTTTTCCCAAGCCTAGATAAACTAGATCTTCAGACTGTGCACCAATACAATTAAGGGATCGTTTTTTGCGTCCATCGCCAATTAACCTAGCAAAAAAGTGCCTTCTCTTTGAAAAAACGCGCGCGCGCACAACTTAATATGAAGAATGCTAATTGCCGCGGCAAGAAGTGAGCACACTGGTAGCAATACCTTGGCGCCGTTTCTTTTTTTTTTTTCACGGATGTCCGAGAAACTCAGCGATGCGTCAATATCCTAGCGTATGTGTGTACAATTACCACCCGGCGGGTTCGAGAAAAACTCATATGTGGCGTACACGTGTGCGCGCGCGCGCATAGAAAAGTCCATTTGCTTCGCTTCGGGTACTTTTCTGTGTGATTTGATCGGTAATTACCTAATGCCCGTAATCGATTTGATGAATCTGTTAGTGAAGATGCGGGAGTGTGCAATTAATCGACTTAGATGTCACTGTCAAACTGTGTATGTGTTCTGTAATTATTGTTTCATTGATTATAAAATGTTTATGTTAAATTTATTGTTTTTCTTCGGATGATTTTATTATTATTTTCATATTTCATTCTTATATTAAATTCAGTTTTATGTCCTTGTTATACAAACTGTTACTGTTATACTTTCATTTATAGATGAATTAATATTCGGGAATATAAAATTTTAAAGATTTTATTGCTCTATCAATAAGTGATTGAATTGATTACATCTTTGAATAACAATGCTTAAAATCTTGTCACATGATAATTTAGATAATTTACACAAATATTCTACAACGCTATTAGGAAATTTTTTACTTTAAAATTATAAGTTTCGAAGGTAAATGTTAAGCATTCCTGCAGCAATCGTATATCTTTGTAACTCTGTCGGCACTTACTTCTCGTGTTACATGACGACGCAACGACTGGTTTAAGTTCCCGTCAATCAACCGCTTGTAACGTACGAGAATACATTGCTCCTCTTTATTTTTTCATTGTAATTTATATCCATATTTTTGTTGTTGCGATGAAGTAATTGCGGAAGCGACGCCACTCGTTTCATGTTTTAGCAAAAGCCGTAATGATAAATGCAACGCTTCTGCACGTGATGTCAACGTACTTTGTGTTTACCTCTGTCTAGTTGAATTTAATTGATAGTCTTTTAAAATTATCGAATATTGCCACGGTGTTTCTAAAATGATATAAAGAGATACAACTTATCATTATTGAAAAGTAGTCCCCAACATCTATACAGGTCAATTGAAAGATTTTGCAATGCAAGTTCATGTGTCGATGCCTGTCGAAATGCTGCTGCTGCATTTGATCCATCTTTCGGTGCAGTGAAACCGGTAATTAAACAAGTTATTTCGACTTTTTTTTCATCGTTAGAACAAGATATTATACGATTCTAGGTTAGCGAAAGTTCATTATCCCGTGCAAATTATTACGCGCAGTGCGCGCAACATTATCCATTATCTTTATAACGTCATACTGGTTCAATGGCTAATTTTCATCACACAATGATTCTCACAGTTATAAAGCGAAATTTTATTTTTAATTGGATTAATTTATAAGATAAATTAAAATGTTGCTTAAAAGCCGTAACAATATAAAATCCATGTGTAGAATGCACTTGTACAGGTCGCATTATTTTCTATGTATGGCCTGAAAATTGCCCATTGTTGCAGTAATGTGTTGACCGCACTTAATATTTTAACGTTGGCCATTTGTCTTTGTACACCACTTTCTTATGGCTACTGTATTTCCCAACGTTTTCCTTTTGGCCTAGTGCACTTTTTTGTAACAACCGTTTAACCAAAATTTTCCAATCATTCGCGTTTTACTAGAAAATTTTTGCAGTTTTTGTAAACAAAAACGCTTTTCGTACGGACAGTGAATCTTTATTAGTGAATTAATAATAGCTTTGAAGAGTAAAAAAATGAGGCAGGTATCAAAAGTTTTTATCATTGCAATTTACTCATAAATCAGAAATTTATTGTCTATTTAACGCTGGTCACGATTATTACAAAAGCGATAGATTTGGTGTTTATATTATGAAAAAACTCACATTAGTAGCGAATTGTCACTTAACTTTTCTCATCAGCGTCAACTCATTGACGTAATGTATTTTGCACTCAGCGAGTCATAAATTTCAAAATTCGAGGATGCTAATTTCATACAAACTTTATATCTTTAAATGAATGAACGCTATTTGCAAAACACGCACTTAGCAGTTTTCATTTGAATCGATTCTAAATTATATCCATAATTAAAAGTGGCCTCATCGGATTTGCAATAATTGTTTTTACACAATTTTTTCCACTTTTTTGCATATAACAAAAAAGACACTTTTTTACAATACATAAAAATAGTTGGTTCTTATTTTTAATTTTCTTACGTCACTTAATAAATTTTAAATAATTCTTCAACATTTTTTTACAAGCAAGGTAATAACCTAGGTTGTGAAAAGTTGTACTATTACAACTAACAAATGAGCATTATAGTTTTTTCTAATATGGAGAAAGATACACTGTCACTGTAATGGAGGCAAAAAGTTTATTGTCAACGTAAATCATGCTAATACTCACATATTCTTTAATACTAGAGCTAATACTTAAATTACTAGAATCAGCGTGATTTTGAGGAACAAGTAACTTTTCAAAAATATACGTGAAACATAAATTTAAATTAAAGATTTGTAATTATTATCCTAACATAAATAAATATTTAGGAAATACCGTATTATTTCTTCAGTAATTAGTTTTGTAAGTCATATATTAAATTTGTGCATCAAGGTATTACAGATGAGTAATTATTTGTGTTTTGCGAATTTCGATGATCCAAATTTTGTTCTAATCTACACTTTCATGTTATTTTGAAAAATAAAATAGGATAAAGATTCAAAAAAGTTTAATCAAATGAACCAATCATAGCTTTTTTTCTAGAACTGTTTTTGAGTTTATCAACAAACGTGAAATTTTATTGGGAAGCAGCATCATTTCATTACCATTTTCAAACATCCGAAGGTCATTTTTCACGATTATTGCGATCATTGGTAAATATCTTAACACATTTAATCACTTTTTAATGATTGCATTGCAAAGGCTAGTTCTTATTTGACTTATTAAAGTTTTGTGTAATAAAACTGGAGCAAATTAGATCAGTGATGGAGTGCGCTTTTTGTGTCTTTAAAATTTAGCCTAAAATTACAAAATGCTTCTAATTATGAATATTTAATTATTTTCATGTGTACAGGTTCTCGATGAATTAATTGTGGAAATCATGAATACATTGTAAAAATTGACTGAATAAAATATTTAATGGAAGGCAATATTTCGAGTGTTTACTTGAATAATCTTTTAATCTGTATCCGGTATACGTTCTCCACTAACATTAGTGCTATGACTGCAATTTTTTAAAGGTCTGATTAATTGGCTATAGCTCATCTAAATACTATGGATTGTTTCGTGAACTTTGTAATATAATTAAATTATCTTATCGTATATTACTCACTGATCAATACTTTAATTTGCTATAAAATGTTGTCCTAAAACAACATAGTAAAGAAAATAAGCATTCAATTGAGTCATGTTTACTAAAAATACGCTTTTTCTCACACTTTGTGTAATATTACACATACGTAGAAATTAAAAAACAAATAAACAATCATATATTAATTAAATTTTATAATCCTACATAAATCAATTAATACGTTCTCGTTTAATTAATTTGTATATTTTTGTTACAGCTCTAAAAAGTTTTAGTAAACATAGCAGTTTTGAAACGGTCGTTTATAATATTCATTTACATGGTGAATGAAAGATGATATAAAATTATCAACGTTTTGACATATGAAATTGGATTCGTTCAAGCATAATTTTTTCCTCGTTCAATTGATACCTTTTTATAATCAACCTCCTCATCGATTTTAGAATTTTTATGGGCTCTAAACCCGTGGGCAAACAGGAAAAAAAACTGGCGATATTTTCAAATTTTCTGATCATTCTCGAATTTATCCTCCCGGGACACGTTAATGAAAATATCTATTTCTCCGCTTTCCGGCTACTCAACAAGATAAGCGCTAATGACCATTGCAAACACGAGTAAGCAGATAAACACAAGGTACGATCTGGAGTAATTAAAGGCCACCGCGCATAATACCATTTCACTTTCAAAGCCGTAATCAATGATATTACCGAATTCGAAAGATGCCGTGTACCGCCACACTGCCGCAATGCGAAGCGGCGGCCGGCAATCAATCGACTTTATACGCGCGGCATTATTACGCCTGCGATTTCTCGCTCGATCTCCCTATTTACAACGCATCGCCGATCCCCGATGCGCTTTTAGAAGCGAACATTAGACTGTGGAGGGCGGCGTGGGGAGGGGAAATTTATGACAATCGAGTGGAAAATGTGAAATCATCGTTTTGTAATAACGACGCGCGGGTGAGCCTTTCGACGATGATAATCATTTTTTTTTCTTCCTTTTTGATTTGTGAAACTGCATTGGATCCGCGTGTGCAACCCGATCAAAATAAACATTCTTACTTAACGTAATTGGCTGTTAATTAACCGTTTTTTTGTTTTAACGATCGATGTGTCTTCCTTGTTTTTATTATAAAAATTGTTGCAGAACCCGTTTTGTTTTCCTTGATATTGCAAATCCGATAATGTGTAACGTTGATGTTTAATCTGGCAATGTTACAAGGAAATAATAAATATAAACATCCCTGCTTAAAAAAACCATTAATTCATTTAAAAAGCTTTTAGTTAAATCGACTTTAATGAGGATTTTTACTGACTTAATATACGGACTATATAGGGAATTTAATCGGATCCAATAGAATTTAATAGTTTTGTTTAATCAGGGATAGCAACGATATAAAAGTTGACTTACTTAATTTGATTCAACATAGCTACCTTGAAACTTTAAATCAAAATAAATACATCAAAGTTGCATGATTTTCATCACTAAATTAATAAGGAAAATGATAAATAAAATATAGTTGTTAATAAAATTCTTTAAAAAAAAATTCTAATGTACAGTTTCCTACTATAAAATAAAAAAAAAAAACAAAACAAAGCAATTTCTACAACAAATTCGTTACCTTCTCCGATTTCACCTTTCCAAAGACCGAATACCAAGTGCACAAGAAAAGAGTCATTCAAATTAATTCTGAGTAAACAAAGAATTCGGTTCATGCACACTCGAGAGCCAGTGAACGTGTGCGCAATTGATAGTCGCAGATCTGACGCGTTTTGCTCTTATTTTGGCGAGATCAGGATATTCTTGCTCGCTCGCTTGCTTGCGCGCACACACGCTATGCAGATCGACGAAACGGGTGTATGCGCGAGTGCGTATGTGTACACGCGTCCTTCGCCATCGCGTTGTCATTCTCCGCGTTCCGCGTTTCCTTCCTCGCTGCGTTTATGTATGTACGAACGTCCAATGATTTTTTAATGGCGTTCAAATGCATTTGGAGAGCACCAGAAGCTACTCGTGGTCAAACTTGTTCGATAAGTGATTGTTTAGTCGTTGCGAGAGATTTTTATTTTGGCAAACTTGATGGATATTTCTGAAGCGGTAATCGCGTGTGAGGATTCAAATTAACTCGGATTTGCTACATTTTTTACAAAATTGACCAGAGCATGAATAACAGTGTTATATCAATTCGAGATTTATCGCGTAGGTTCTTTTATAAATGAAATGATTAAAGAAATACTTATAGTTACAATTTATGTACTTTATAAGATATTGAGTAAATAAGATATATAATATTTTATCAATTTATGTTTTTGATTGACTTTGAACAAGTTTCTTATTGAAAATTTATTTATCGTCAAAAACATATTCATTCAACATCAAATAGATAAACAACTCTTCGTACAAAGTTATATGTACATTGATAATATATTCTGGCTCGCATACTGTAGCATATTACAGATAAACAAATTAAATATTCGGATTGAAAATTTTCACATTAAAAATTTTACAATAGAAAATTATTTAAGTTTTGAATTTAAAATTGTAAAATAACCACCCAGAAAAATTTCTTTGTTTTCCCTTTTTCATTCTCTCACAGATATAAGAATTTTGAATAACTTGATATTTATTATCGGCAACTTCGAGGTCTTTGTTTTCAGTCTGCAATTAAGTCAGGTCAACGCGGATGAAGAGACTAAAGTTATTTTAATTTCAATTCACGAATAAAAAGTTTGTTAATCACACGCAATGATTAAACGGTTGGTTGAGAGTTTGCATACTATTTAATTGCAATTTATATTGAAGCTCGTTACATCTAATTCCACAGAAAATATTAATTAGATTGAATTAAGTTAAAACATAAAGTATGAACCATCGACTGCCTGTAAACATGCTACATTTAATTAAACATTTACATTTATTACTTTCATTGTAATTAAAGACTGTAACACTAATATAGAAATGTGAACACAGTAAAGAAATGAAATAAATTTAGCTACAATATGTAAACAAAAAATAATCATTTCCCTCGCACTTTAACAACAATCAACTGACAGCAAAAAAAAACTCTCAAATGACCTTAAACGCCAAAAGAATAACACATGCCCATCCAATAAAAATGCCCACAACTCACTCACTTGATAACAGCGAAAAAAGCACAACTCAGCGCTCTCCGGTACATATGAAAGTAAGAGTAGCCGACACCGCCACCGTCGTCCCAGCAGCGAGATCGCAGGTATATACCACTGTATAAACTCGCTCACCTTAATGCGAACTTGAACCGCCATGGACACATAATGAACCCGAAGTTGTCACGTGTGTACGGCCCAGGAGTAAGTACGATAAAGAAAGAGAAAGCGAAAGAGAGAAGTCGGACAGGTGTGTGAATGCATCGCTGAAGTCCTCAGTACCGGTACCAATTTGAGTAGCTGTAGTACTAAATTGATGTTGTGCTGCTTGCACTTGTATCTGTACCGAAAATTGGGCACTTCGATTGAATGTCCGATGGATACGAAGAAAATCCATTATGCATTTCTATTGATTATGAGCTTTTGCATTTCTATTAAACATTTACCAAAAATTAAACTGATGTTGCAGTTTATTGGTTTCATTTATAAATTTTCTTTGAACGCCCGTGTGCGTCAATAAAGAATGTATCTTTTTAAATTGCAAAATGATACGCATTACGTTCATCGACTAAATAAAAATAGACTATTTGGTATTAACGATTTTACATTTTTAACATTCTTTGGATTGCTCATATACAACGTTACACAATGACGCCCGATGTAATAATTTTAACGACCTGTTGAATATAGAACCATTAATAATGTTGCACATAAGTTGCACATAAATTTTCAAATTTATGTAGTGATTTTTTTTTATTTCCGCACGCTGAAAGTAATGTTTAGTATTGTTTTTTTTTCTACTTACTTTCTTTGCGGTGCCGTAAATAATAATTAAAGTGAGACAAATCACTTTTGTTTGTAATTAGATGTCGTCCTATTTTCACTTGCATTTCAAAAGAACTTGAGTTCATTCTCGTAATTTTAATGCAAAATTATCACGCAAAAATATTACCAGAAAAACCTGACAATGATACAAAGGAAGAATTTATCTAATTGACAGACATAAGTACGAATGACAATGAGATTTTAGACGACCAGAAAAAGTAATCAAAAGTGGCAGATGAGATTTCAGCTAATTTCTGACGAATTGGTTTCTTAAAACTGAAATCTAAATGACTGAGTAAATATTAAATAATCAGTAACAATTCTTGTCTCGATTATATTATTACTACCGGTGCTTATAATGATATTCTCCCAGCATTTTGCGTTGGTGCCGATAACTTCTGTGGCTTCCAGGAATAACGACTTAACTGACTTTTTGTCAAAATTGAGTTAGCACCGGAATTTATACCTTCTAACTATCCTTTTTCACGTAGACTTGGTCCGGAAATCTGAAACGCGTTCAAAGTGCATAACCACTTAACTGCAGCTGTGCCCGAAAAAAACACTTAACCGAATATTTATATTTAATTATACAATAAACAGATTATAACATACCTATTTTTATAGCAACAAAGATCAAAGGCAATATATAATAGAAGGTAACACAACAGCTTTGATTGCCGGGTGATGGGGCGAGTGTGCATAAACAGAAACCGAGTAACGTTCGATATTCAGTTTACCGAATTCCTTTGACTTCACGTACATTCCCTTGGGAGGCGCATGCGTGGGAATGAATATTTAAAAAAGTGTAGAAATAACTATGTTATTTATCTTATTTGAACAATTTCCCTAAACCACTTAACTGCACAGTTACCGGAATAACGACTTAACTGCATTGTTTTGTTTGTTTATATAAAGAACAAAAATGCATTCTAGCAGCTGATAGTGGGGTTCGAAAGATATTCGATACCTTTGTAAATGTCTAAATTGTTATGACTCATCTCGCGCATTTCTATCTTACATACACGGAGATAAATTTTAGAGTAAAAATTACCAAGGTGCCTTGGTAGCGCATGGACAGACTGTCAAAAGCCGTGTTATTCCCAGGTTTCTAATACAATTTATAAGTTTCCCAAGAAAAACTACCATAACCACTTTAAAAAAATACCAAATTATCTGAATAAAAATTACCAGAAACACTGGTAAAAATTGAGATCTAGTCATTTTTACAAGGTAACCTAAGAATTTTTACTAAGAAAACTGATAAATTTTACCAAATAACCTGGTATTTGTGTACTCGCGCATGCGCACTGCGCATTATTGTGTTTCAGAAGATTGATACTAGAGGCGTGCGCGACGTTAAAATGAAAACAATACACATATTTTCAGTAAGTAATAACGGCGATTCAAATGACTTTTGGTAACAGCTTCTGTGGCGCAGTCGGTAGAACGTCGGACTCTCAACCCAAAGATCGTCGGATCGAATCCCGCTTGCGTAAAAATTTTTTTTCAGTTTAATGTTTTTTCATCATTGTTTCTGTTCCTATTTCTATATTAAAATACTATATATCCATCAATATGGATAAAAAAAAGTTAATTTTTTTAATTTAAATTAACTAAAAAAAAATTTTACCAAGGCACTTTGGTAAAAAGTTTGAAATTGTCAGTCTGTCCATCCATTACCATAGAAACTGGTAATTTTGTCTCGAATATTTGTAATTTTCACTACAAAATTTCTCTCCGTGTATGAAGTGTCATGACAGAAATTTTAAAACGGTGGTTTCTCGAAAACACGTAAAAGTCAGTTAAGTCGTTATTCCTGGAAGCCACAGAATTGTACATGTGCCCTGCTAGAAATCGTCCATTTTTCGCCCATTTGTGAAACGATTTTTGTCCCATTTTCTAGTCATTTAATGGCGAGTTGACCGAAATCGCTAGAAAATGGCTAGAAAATGGGAGAAAAATCGTTTCACAAATGGGAGAAAAATGGACGAACGATTTCTACCAGGGTTTCGACGAGTCTATTACTGTAAAGAAAAATGTTGTTTTTTCTTGTGTGACGTAAGATAATAAAATTATCCAAACTTTGATTCTATACTAATACATTTAATTTCGATAAATGCGAAAACAAATACTTTATTGTTATGATGTTGGAAGAAAAAGATTATTTTACAAACTTAAAAAATATCAAATATTTGAATAAAAACGAATGTCTCTTTTTTTTATCAGTAAAAAACCGTTTACTTTTTCTTTTATGCAGATAAAGACGGCTCGTTTTAACGTATTCTAGTTTTAAGTTTATGAACGTGCTTCACATCTAAAAATGTGGTTGTTTGCTTCGATCGAAACAGAGTAAACACAAATTTAAAAATTTCATAAAACAACCACTGAATAACGGAATTTATCTTACAGCCTTGACGGGCAATGACACAGAAGGTTAGATTTTAAAAGCGTATTGTGTATATAAAGTATTGAAAAAAGCCAAATTTAAAACATGCATTAAGTGCAGCGTCACGGGTAAATCAAGCTATATGTGACATGCTAAGCTAGTTCTATAACCGCGTAAACACTCTCTGGTAGAAAATTAACCATAAATTGGTCAGAATATAGTTAATCATATTCTAGTTACCATATTCTGGCCAACTTATGGTTAATTTTCTACCACGGCTACATTTATAGCAATATAGGTTAATCTTTAATCCGTTGTACGATAAAAATATCTTATGGATTGGATTTTAACGTACATCTTCTTATTTTCTATTGTAGATTAATAGCTAACTTTAACTGCCAAGATGTCGGGCATTGTGGAATTCTACAAGGACCTCATGAACAGAGGCCGTAAGAAAATACTTTTAACTCACTTTAACAATACGTAAAAACTGCTTCCTTACTTTTCCTATGAATTGCTATATTTTTTCTTACTTCTCGCGCAAAAAATCAAACGACAACAAAAGAAAAACAAAATGATCGATGGTCCCGAGCAAACGAATTAATTGCTTATTAAAAATTTTCAGATCCACAAACATCGAAGTGGTTTCTGATATCGAGTCCAGTACCCGTGCTGATCATCGTCGCGAGCTACGTATACTTCTCGACGTCGCTGGGTCCGAGACTGATGCGAGACAGGAAGCCGTTTACTCTCAGGAACACGCTCATCATTTACAATCTCATACAGGTCCTGCTCAGTATATACCTAGTCCAGGAGGGTCTGTTGGCAGGATGGCTCACAGATTATAGCTGGAAGTGCCAACCAGTCGATTATTCCGGCAGTCCTCAATCAATGAGGGTAAGATGAGCAGCAGTTCTTTGCGACATTCTTTTTTTCGTTATTCTCATACCGAATTTACAGTAGGTAACTTGTTTTCTAATTCTATAACTTGATCAATAAATTTTGCAAATTTTTTATATGAAAACGTTTATTCCTAGAATAAAGTTTAACGCGTACGAAATGTTTTGTACTCTTAACGGCAAAATTTATTGTACCTAGCAAAATGAATTACTTCAAGTTCTTTTTATTATATCAATATAATTATGTGGACACATTTATATTACTGGCCTCAAGTAATTTGTGTACTAAGTACACAGATTATTTGCCGATGATTTGATGTTTCTTTTTCGTGATTCGATTAATACAAATTATGCATGATCTATATGCCACTTGATATTCGATGCTTTTTTAAAATTTGTTATCATTACCTTATTACACAGTCATTCATCATCTTTTGCTGTAAAATAAAAATTAATAAAAATTAATAAAACTTATACTTCTTCCTTATTCAGATGGCCCGAGGCGTGTACGCGTACTTCGTCTGTAAGCTGATCGAGCTACTCGACACTGTCTTCTTCGTCTTGCGCAAGAAGCAGCGTCAGATCAGCTTCCTCCACGTCTACCACCACGGGATGATGCCCGTCTGTGCCTGGATCGGTTTATACTTCGTCCCCGGAGGCCACGGCACCCTCCTTGGCGTCATCAACAGCTTCATTCACATTCTGATGTACACCTACTACATGCTTGCGGCCTTCGGTCCTGAGATGCAGAAATACCTCTGGTGGAAGAAGTACCTTACCTCTCTGCAGCTCGTCCAGTTCTCTATCATCTTGGTCCACACTCTGCAGGTAAGCTTGGGATTGAAATTGGAAACATGTTGCTATGGTTTTCTTTTTTTTCTTTGTATCGTGGAAAATGTGATATCGATGAAATTTAAGAAGATTAAAAATTGCGTACTGAGAAGAGTGGTTGTGAAATTTTGTTTAGATGCAATAAATTGCTAAAATGAATGATAAAGTGAGAGATAATTATTCATTTACAAGAAAGATAAGATTTCTGTGATAAAAAAGATGTTAAATACGTATACGTGGAAGGAAAAGTAATTATACCTTGCTTCTGATTATCTTTTTTAAAATGGGTATTTAGCTGGTGGGTATACATATTCCTTTCACTTCGTAAGTTACGTACTAAAAAGTGGAGTAAAATCATTTCTAGATAGCCCAAATTTAATTTTATATACTAAAAAAATTCAATTGCACATATATGAAATTGCAAAACTTTTTGAAATTCAGCTATAACTTTGCAAATAACTGTACCTTTATAATAGTTTTTCTACCTTGAACAAAATATGTTGTATACAAGTTATTGTTTAAATAACATTCACTCAATGAGTTGCATAAAATATTACTGCAGTATTGAATGGCTCCTTGTCTATTTATGGGACATCTCGATTATAAGTGCATATATCATGAGTACATCTTTAAAATCTCCTAAATCACTTTTTCATTGCATTGTCTTCCACAGATTTTCGTGAGGGACTGCAACTACCCGAAATTCCTGGCCTCCCTGCTCTGCGTCAACGCGTCTCTCTTCATCTACCTCTTCGGCTCCTTCTACATCGAAAACTACAACAAGAAATCAAGTAAAAAAATCGCAGCTGACGCCAAAATGAACGGCGAGATCGCTAACGGAAAGATCAAATCGGAGCATCCTGCGGACGGCGTCATCGCCAATGGACATTCGAAACAGAACGGAAAAACCGATTAGTACTACGTGTACTTAAGAAACCATCTTGTGCCTCTAAAAATGATAACGATTTTTTGGTTTAACTTTGCGAGTTTGATGACAATTGACGAGTATTCGGACGAACGTTGCATGAGTAGTGTAGGACACATAGTATGTGACAGCGAAGCTTTTTGTTATGGATGAAAATGGCAACGCGAACTTTTGTGCGTCAACGATTTCAATGTTTATTCGGTTATCAATTATTGTTGTTATTTATTTTAATCGGGTGGAAAATTTTGTAAATATCGCGAGAGCGCCAAAATGCTCGTTATTTTTATTACTGATGCCATATTGGCAGACAATTATTTACGAAACGTTGAAATTTTCATCCGCTACCAATACTTCATACGCGGAATCATTTTCGTGTTCCGAGTAGCGCGCTTCTCGCGGTCGGTAACAGATCGACCGACAGAGCGCGAGCCGATCGGTTATCGGTTCCGATGACACTCTACTTGCATCTTCGTTATCGACCGATGGTTAGCAGGGTAGTTTCGCGTTGCATTCGTGTGATTTTGCATTTATGTTTTAACGTATTTTGTCATCGATGCGTTTCAACTTAAATATCTTTCAAATTCTATTTGTGAGTTTTAAAAATTTATTGTCATTGAAAATAATATTTTCGTTAAATCAAAACAAAAAGTGATACGTCGACGAAATGTAGCTTTATACTCAACTCTCAATTAGATTGAAAGTTGAAGAATTTTAATTAATCTCAATAATTGTCGCGAAAATCAAGAATAAAGTTGTCGACTCGGTTGGTAAGGACTCAAACTTATTGATCGAGTTAAGCACTGAATATAAATTAATGCCGAAAACAAGTCTAAGTCTAATCATAATAAACTATTTGGAACTATTTGTGCCCTCGCGACGTAATCGAGCTTTTTTACATTGATTTGTTGAGTGTTTTTGTAATATACTTATGGAAGTGCAAATATTTTGGAAAGAACTATTTTTCTGGTGCCATGCACCACTTGTACAGCTTTTAAATTGATCAATCGAGTTTCGACTCGATACAGGTAGACTTGATGAGCTTTGGGTACGGAGAGAAAGCAAATGTAGTTTTGATAGTCTTATGAATCGACTATTTTTATAATAATTCATAGTATAATATTTTATAAATATATCGAACTGAATTTTTTATATTTTAACAAACGAAAATTCAGCATTCTTTATATTAACAGTTTTTATAAAAACGTGTAACTTGAAGATATGAAAAAAGTTTTTCGATATACATTCAAAATACTAAAAATCACACGGGACCTATCGTACACAAACTTTTTTCATCTAATCAAGTATAAGTTAAATATACTTTGTCCTACAAACCTTTATCCACATTCATTCCATACATGTGTTCGAAAAAACTATGAGTTTTTGTTTATATTTTACCCCGACAAATAATTGTTACATGTTATTTTATACTTTTAGGTAGTCATTTTTGTACTCAAGAAAATAAAAAACAAATTGCCATTAAAAAAAAAAAAAAAAAAAAACAAGAAGAACCCACAAAGGTGCCAAAAATCGTAGATTTCATATGACCCTCTTCGCCATATCTACTCCCATCTCAGTACTCTGTATAACACACATGCGCACCCGCACCCACGAGAGCGCGCACGCGAATCTCTCGTGTTCGCCGTTTTCCCATCCTAGATTTTGTTACTTTGTAATTTGTAAACTGGATACATTTTTGTAATAAAACCAAATACCAATCAAAAAAGTTGTTACATCAGCATTCCAATTTTTTTTTTTTTTTTTGTCATTTCCAACATTTTCCACTATGTCGTTCTCGTCCCCGATGCAAGAGCCAGGAGTTGCAGTGAGATGGCGCACCAGCCGCGTGTGTATTACATCGTGAGCCGAGCGCGCCGAGTCATTATCGTACGTCGCGCATACGCTTAACGGCGCCGTGAGGTCAGGATCGTGGGACCTTCGGGGTATAGAGCCGATTTCCGCTTGCCGTCCCGGCGATGATTATGTGCGATGCGCGCGCGTCAAGCGAATTATAGAAGCTCGCGCGCGCGCGTTTAAAAGACAGAAAATTTTTTAAACTTTGTTTCGAAAACTTTTGTCGAGTTTTACGCATTAGGGAGAGAGAGAGAGCCTGTCGAATCATTTATTTGAATTTGTAAGCGTATAATGGAGTACTATGATATAAGAGTAGGTACAACGTGTATATGCGCAACGACGACCAGAAAGCGCTTGTGTGCAAATAATGGAAACTGGATAAATGCGTTGATTTTTCCGCCATCGAGCACTTTTGGCTACTTTTGATTTGCCGGATTTTTTCATTATTACTACTCAAGGTGTTAAATGTTGTCGACGAAACATTTTAGATTTGACTTTAGTTTTTTAATAACCAATAAGTTTTTAAATAATTTTTGCTTATGATTTTTTAATGAAACCTTATTTGTTTTTAAACAATGGAATTCTTCAATTTATATTTATTTCTTTATTGCATCAAATGAAAGATTTCATCTATAGTATATAATATACTACTCAAATATTACCAATTTGCATAAAGTGTACTTCGTTATTACATACTAATTTTTGTCAATATTAAAGATATTTACCATCATATAAAATAATAATTAGGTACTTAAAATATCAATTTTCAATTAAGGTGGTCTGACACCTAGTGGCTTCTGAGGACATAATCAGCTGAAAAACTTAAAAAATGTAGTTTAAGCAATATACAATATACATACTATAAATATACACTATTTATGTTAAAATGACCCAAGACTTAAGGTGATGCGATACCCACGCTATTATTCAAAATTGGGTTCCTGTTTTTCTTATCTGTAGGTCAATTTTACTCAGAGATATAGCATTTTCAATATTTTGCCATTGGCGTAGTTTTTTGAGAAAACCATTCCATGGATTTTCATGGGACGTGGCCTAAATTACTTGAAATTCATGCAGTTATAGCAGAAAAAGTTGGAAATATAAGATTTCCTGAAGCAAATATTTTTAAAATGCTAAAATCCACCAAAAAAAACATAAAAATTCACAAAATTCATGAATTAAAAGTAATTTTTTCCATAAAAAAATATCTGCTTCAGAAAATCTTATATTTCCAACTCTTTCTGCCATAACTTTATGAATTTCAAGTAATTTAGGTCCCGTGCCATGAAAATCCACGGTTTTCTCAAAAACCTACGCCAATGGCAAAATATTGAAAATGCTATATCTCTGATTAAAATTGGTCTACAGATTAAGTCTTGGGACATTTTATCAGAAGTAGTGTATATTTATAGTATGTATATTGTATATCTTATAAGATAATCAATGGATTTATTAATTGTCTCGACCTAAGTTGGCGGTTTGGGGAGAAACAGTTAATATATTCATTACGAAACTTTCGTCATACTGTGGAAGATACAGTTTCATCCGGTACTGATTTTCATTCGACGCTTAACAAACTAAATTTGTTACCGAGTACGATTACTAATAAACCGTCAAATCTATCATTTAAATTCGCCCATGTTTTGCTTCCTCCTAGAGGAAGCTTCGTATGTAATAGTAAAATTTTAAGCTTCGTTAAATCGCTTTAGAAACACGAATAGAGGTGATAGAAGTTCGAATCACATGATTTTAGAAAATGTCTGTATGGATGTGTGTGTGTGTGTGTGTGTGTATGTGTGTGTTGGTGTGTGGGTATGTGGGTGTGTGTGTATATATGTGCAAATCCGCGGACTACAGACAACAACTGGGGTACAAAAACGGAAAAATTTTTTTTTTGAGAGCACACCTACCACATAAGGTTTTTTCGGTTCTTTGGGGATCCCCCAACATGAAAATACTCGTGAACACTGATTATCCGTTGCCAAACTTTTTTGCCGACGAAATCAATTTTTCTTATGGAAATTTAACATGGGAAAAATGGACGAAAAGTAGTCATTGATGATTAACCAATAGCAAACTATTGAAGAGGCCAAACCAAATTCCACAAAAAGGCGATTAAAGTTGAAGAATAGAGCTTTAATTTGAGATGAGAATCGTTAAAATCGGTCGATTCTGTGCAAAGCTAGGTGAATTTGAAAATGGCGAAAAATGACAAAAATTTGAAGAATTACGTGGGTTTGAAAAAAATCGCTCATTTTCGTCATTTTTCGCCATTTTCAAATTCACCTAGCTTTGCACAGAATCGACCGATTTTAACGATTCTCATCTCAAATTAAAGCTCTATTCTTCAACTTTAATCGCTTTTTTGTGGAATTTGGTTTGGCCTTTTCAATAGTTTACTATTGGTTAATCATCAATGACTACTTTTCGTCCATTTTTCCCATGTTAAATTTCCATAAGAAAAATTGATTTCGTCGGCAAAAAAGTTTGGAAACGGATAATGAGTGTTCACGAGTATTTTCATGTTGCGGGACCCCCAAAAAACCGAAAAAACCTTATGTGGTAGGTGTGCTCTCAAAAAAAAAAATTTTTCCGTTTTTGTACCCCAGTTGTTGTCTGTAGTCCGCGGATTTGCACATATACGTATATCGTTTTATCTCAAGATCTATTCGATCGATTTTAACCGGAGAGGTCTCATTTTTTTTGTTTTTTTTTTTGTGTGAATGGGGGAAGGAAATCCTCTTTTTGATTCGCCGATGCGTTTTTGTTTTATTTCGAATTTTCGATTTTCGGAAAATTCATTTTTGCGTTTTTTTAATAATAACATTGAAATATTTGAATCAGACAGATAGCATTCGAAAGAGCATAAAAAAATCTATATTTAAAAAAAATTATATTAGCTATTGCGCTTCTTTTGTTATTAGCAAAAAGGTGTTTTTTTTTTTTTTTTTTAAAGCTTATAACTCCAAAAATAAACGATTCATTTTTTTGCAAGAAATCATGATAATCCAGAATATAAATAGCTATAATCTGTAAAAATTTTAATCCATTCTGTTGACTAGTTTTTGAGAAAAAAATAAAAAAATTAAAAAATGCGCATTGTATAAAGCATGTTTACTTTAGTAAAATTGACTTAATCGCTTTGAAATTCCTTGTAGCGGTAGATTTTGGATAAGTCTCGGCTAAGTTCTTTAGGCTAAATAATTGATCAATAAATTTCAGAGATATTTAAGGTTAACCTTTTTTTAATCTTTTTTTCAAATCGTAATTTCTCGAGAACGGTTCGATGAATCGACTCCAAATTTATAGACAATTTTGTGTGTGATAAGATGTGTGCGAATGTTCATCAAGATCGTTCGATTACTTCTTGAGATATTTGATATTTAAAATTTTTGTTTTTTACAAAGTCATTTTCTTTGTCGCATAATAACTAGAGAAAACAAAATTGGTTTAATCATGCTGAAATATTGTGGAGATATAAAGTTTATATGTTTATCGTATAAGTTCTTTAGGTAAAAGAATTGACTCATAATTTTTAGAGATATTTAAGGTTAAAATTTTTTTACGTATTTTTCAAAATCGTATTTTCTCAATGACGACTTAATGTATCAGTTTGAAATGTATAGACTATTTTGTATGCATGTGATATAGGCAACACCTATGTAAAATTTCATCCAGATTATATGGTTATAGTTTTTGAGATATTCGATATTTAAAATTTTGGTATTTCTGGAAATGACTTTCTATGTCGCACAATAATTAGAGTAAAATTTAATTACTTTGAAATTTGATGGAGATATAGATTTGATGGAGGTGTAGAGCTTGT